>JAJLTH010000015.1:0-21806 GCA_030568035.1 Tetrapisispora nanseiensis | reverse complement strand
AAGTACAAAACTATCGCGAAGAATAACGTTAAGTGGTCGAGCAATTAATATTTGTTAACATTTATAATAAATCTAATAATATTATTGTTACAAATAGTATTATATATTTGTTTGATTTAAATTAGTATTCCTATATTTGTATTGTTAGAAGTTTGTGTGTTTTGTCCTCCTTTTTTTTTTGCCTGTTATATCACTCACTCTCATTCAATTGATTTTTTGCTTTTGTCTACAACAAATATACATCAAGATATACTTACAACACTTTAAAATATGAGTGCAAACCCTTATGATCTGCAGCCTATCGATGCGAACAACTCGGAACCGAGTGATGGTCTTTTGGCTAATTCTGACATCTTCTCTGAATCCAATCCATCCCTGATCTATTGTACTATGTCTATTCAAGAGACAATGGAAAAATTAGGTACAAACGGTACTACTGGTCTCGATTCAATTGAGGAAGTTAGTCGTAGAAAGATCGAATACGGTCCAAATGAAATAATTAATGAAGATGACGAGAGTTTATTTAAAAAATTTTTAATGAATTTCGTAGAGGATCCATTGATTTTATTATTAATTGGTTCAGCGGTTATCTCATTTATTATGGGAAACATAGATGATGCTTTAAGTATCACAATGGCTATTGTCATCGTGGTGACTGTAGGATTTGTGCAAGAGTATCGTTCCGAAAAATCAATTGAGGCATTAAACAAATTGGTACCAGCAGAATGTCATTTGATTAGAGGAGGACAAAATTCAAAGATTTTGGCCTCGGGATTGGTTCCAGGTGATTTAGTTCATTTCAAAATTGGTGATAGAATCCCAGCAGACTTAAGAATTATCGAACAAGTAGATTTGTCTATAGACGAAAGTAATCTTACTGGTGAAAACGAGCCTGTTCATAAATCTGCGAAACATGTCAATAAAGAAAGTTTTAATGATCAACCAAATTGTTTTGTGCCTATCTCAAATAGAAGCTCGATAGCTTTCATGGGTACTCTAGTAAGGGAAGGTCATGGTAAAGGTATAGTTATTGGTACTGGTGCTAATACATCTTTTGGTGCCGTCTTTGAAATGATGAGCAATATTGAAAAACCAAAGACTCCATTACAATTGGCTATGGATAAATTAGGTAAAGATTTGTCGTTCATGAGTTTTATCGTCATTGGTATAATCTGTTTAATTGGTGTCATACAAGGTAGATCCTGGTTAGAAATGTTCCAAATCTCGGTCTCATTAGCGGTCGCTGCAATTCCAGAAGGTCTACCTATTATTGTCACTGTTACATTAGCTTTGGGTGTATTGAGAATGGCTAAGCGTAAAGCCATTATCAGAAGATTACCAAGTGTCGAAACATTAGGTTCCGTCAATATTATTTGTTCCGATAAAACAGGTACTTTGACTTCAAACCATATGACTGTATCTAAAATTTGGTGTTTAGGAAGTATGTCAAATAAAACGAATATTCTATCTTTGGAGAAAAATAAAGACGCTAACCTGAAGAACTACTTGACTGAAGATTTGAAGGCCACTTTAACCGTTGCTAATATCTGTAACAATGCTTCATTTTCACAAGAACATGGTAAGTATTTGGGTAATCCTACTGATATTGCTTTAGTCGAGCAATTATCCAAATTTGATTTAACTGATATGAGATCTAGTATGAAGAAAAGTAGTGAATTGGCGTTCAATTCCAAGAGAAAGTACATGGCTGTCAAAGTTAATTCTAGTGAAAACAAATCAACTATTTATGTCAAAGGTGCTTACGAAAGGATTTTGGACCGTTCTACTTATTATTTGACTAAATTAGGTAAAATCGAAAAATTAACTGAAGATATGAGAACAACTATTATTGAGTGTGCTAACACATTAGCTTCTGATGGTTTACGTGTTTTAGCCTTTGCTACAGTAGAAACTCAAAATACTACAAAGACTGTTTCTGAAGATGATATTAAAGAACTAGTGTTCTCTGGTTTAATTGGTATGAATGATCCTCCAAGACAATCTGTTAAACCAGCTATTGAACAATTGCTACAAGGTGGTGTTCATATCATAATGATAACTGGTGATTCGGAGAATACTGCTCTGAGCATTGCTGAACAGATTGGTATTCCAATTACCAGCCCTGAAATTTCAGTTTTGACTGGTGATAAACTAAATGATATGAATGACGACCAATTAGCTAGTATAATTGATCGTGTTAATATTTTTGCTCGTGCTACCCCTGAACACAAATTAAACATTATTCGTGCATTAAGGAAAAGAGGTGATATTGTCGCCATGACTGGTGACGGTGTCAATGATGCTCCTGCCTTAAAATTAGCTGATATAGGTATTGCCATGGGTAATATGGGTACAGATGTTGCTAAAGAAGCTTCCGATATGGTTTTAACTGACGATGATTTCAGTACTATTTTGACTGCTATTGAAGAAGGTAAAGGTATCTTCAATAATATCCAAAATTTCTTAACTTTCCAATTGTCTACTTCTATCGCTGCTTTATCTCTAATCGCTTTATCCACCGCATTTAAATTGCCAAACCCGTTAAATGCCATGCAAATTTTATGGATTAACATATTGATGGATGGTCCACCTGCTCAATCATTAGGTGTAGAACCAGTTGATAATGAAGTTATGAAGAAGCCTCCAAGAAAGCGTTCTGATAAAATATTAACTGAAGAGGTTTTGAAGCGTTTAGTAACCACCGCTATATTTATTATAGTCGGTACTGTTTATGTTTTTATTAAAGAAATGGCAGAAGATGGACAAGTTACATCAAGAGATACAACAATGACTTTTACTTGTTTCGTTTTCTTTGATCTGTTCAACGCATTAGCTTGTAGACATTCTACAAAGTCAATTTTTGAATTAGGTTTTTTCAGTAATAGAATGTTTAATATCGCTGTAGGCCTTTCATTATTAGGTCAAATGTGTGCTATATATGTTCCTTTCTTCCAAAGTATTTTCAAGACAGAAAGATTATCTTTAGGAGATTTGATGTTCCTATTATGTATCAGTAGTACTGTATTCATAGGTGATGAATGTAGGAAATACTATGAGAAGAGAAGATCTCCGAATGTTCCAACTTATTATTCAAATGTTTGATTTTGATGATGAGTGTTTATATAAGATATTTGGACTCTATAATTATTCTACAACGTTGCATATTTTTAATATAAGTTATAAGATTATTCATATTAGGTATCTAAGTTTTTGTAAGTTTGAATATTTGGGTACTCTAAAAAAATATATGATTTATTATCTGTTTAGGTTAAATAAATCTAGATTTTTCTGGAAATTAATAATAATATCTTAATCATCTAAATGTATCAAATTTAAATAGTAATTAATTATCGAATGCAATGTTATATATAGATATGTTTATCTCCTGCAGCTTTTTTCAATCTATTCATAACAGCTAGGCCCTCTCCATCCTCGGTGACTCCCTCTACAATTATCAAATCTACTTTGTCTGATTCATCTACTTCCCTCAACAATGCAAATAAATTGGTTTGAATCTCTTCTCCATTATCCCCTAGTTTTTTAAATAATATATCTGGGTTGTTTCTAAATGTAGTTGTATTTAGATTTTCTTTTAAACTGTTCATATCATCAGATAATTTTACTGAGGTTAAAATCGCAATTTTATTAATGTCATTACCGGTACATTCTTTGCTTATTATCTCGTTTATTTTGGAAAAATATTTTGACTTTTCAATATTTTTCGTTTCTGGTATAATTAGTGAAACAGTTGCTGATGGGGAATAATGTTTGTATTTCATACCTGGTGTTCTAACAACTTCACCTTTAGCTAAAGTTTTTTTATTTTCTAATTTACAGTTGCTCCATTCAGAACCACCTAAATCAACTATCTGCTCATAAGTAAACCCGCCAGGTCTTAGCAGCAATGGTGGTGAACATAAACCATCTACTACAGTGCTTTCAACACCTACTTTACAAGAACCACCATCCAAAATTAAGGGAAGTTTTGTGTTCAAGTCGTGATACACATGCTCTGCTAATGTAGGAGATGGTCTGGTGGATGCATTAGCTGATGGAGCTGCAATGGGTGTGTCACTTAAAGCAATAAGAGCTCTTGCAACTGGATTTGATGGAATACGTACAGCAAAAGTAGGTTGTCCCACAGTTGTTAATTCAGATAGTGTATTTATTGACTTCTCTGGGACAGGAAGTAAAATAGTCAAAGGTCCGGGCCACAGTGTTGAAATTAATGAACGGTATCTGGAAGGAATATATTGATATGTATCTTTAGGTTGAGTATTATTATAAATTTTTCTGTTAAGTTGGTCAATTGAAGAAATGTGTGTAATCAATGGGTTATCACTTGGTCTGTTCTTAGCTTTGTAAATATTTAAAACAGAATTATCATTCAATGCTGAACCACCTAAACCATACACTGTTTCTGTTGGAAAAGCGACATTATCATCAGTATCTCTGATTATTCTAGCAGCCTCCAACAGAGCATCTTTGGTAGCAGGATCTGATATGTCAGGTAAAGAACCGTCAATGTGTGCATTTGATGAAAATTTGATTGATGAAGGATCAACTTTTAAGATTTTTGTGTGATAAGACATAATAAGCTGTATTGGTTTGTTAAACTTCCTAATCATGAAAACTTGAGTTTATTTTTTGATTGAACATAGTTCGAAATAAAAATATCTTTAATAGTTCTCTTAAAAATTTGAATTTATTTATAACTTCAATTACCAGAAATAACATTATTTATTATTTCTAATTGAGTCTAGACTCGATGAGCATCATTATTAAATTTTTCCTATTAATTTTTCAAACATCGCAATATTTTTTTACTTAGAGGGCCTAAAGAAGAATTAACCGCTTCACACCCCCGTTGAAAATTAACAAAACTTTTAATATGCTAGCGCCTTCTTCACCTAATCTCTATGTCCTAAAACGTGCCTGAGTTTACTACATCAGGTAAACAGACAAAATCTTTTAACAAATTTTAGAAAGCGCAAGTGGTTTAGTGGTAAAATCCAACGTTGCCATCGTTGGGCCCCCGGTTCGATTCCGGGCTTGCGCAATTTTTTGCTTTTTTTATTTCATATAATGTTAGATTAAATGAAGATCTGTTTTTAATGTCATTACCATTTTTACACATGCTATAAACAAGAAATATATTTAAAGTAATCATTAATTCAATTTGATTAAAAATTATTAATAATATATACATTTATAAATAAAATAGTATACTAAAATAATTATGCTTAAACTATTAACGGTCACTAATATTTCTAGAAGAATATTTTCTCTTCTTGAAATCATAAGTACCAAGCATGTAATTATCATAATGTTAAGAGCATAGTTCGTTCATTTAGTTCATTTAGTTCATTTATCACATTTCGTTCATTTCATTCATTCATTTCATTCATTAAATCTGTAGTCATTATATCGTTAAATTAAGAATAGTTATTATTTTCATTCATCAATCTTCAAAGCTTTTTCTGCCAATGGCTAAAAAAGTTGGAAGACTAATTTGAATAATAGTAAAATAGAATTCTGCGTATTAAAGGTCCGTTGCGTTCGTTAAATCTTTTCTAAATTTAGTTTGATTCAATTTATTTTTAAAATAAATCCTTAATTGTTAAATCAAAAATAGATTTTTTTGTTTGTTTAGATGCATGCTTTCCGTTATTTGATAAATTCTTAATAATTTTATTAAAGATGCCAATATCTATTCTTGTGAAACCTTTTGAAAACTTGCAACAATCTGTTTCTTTTAAATGTTCTTTATTTTTATTAGAATTTGTCATTTTGTTGCAGTGTGAACAAGGCTTGAATAGAATAACTTTGTCTAAATGTTTCACCAAATATGATTTTTTGGAGAATAATTCATTTTCTTCTAAATTGTTTAAACAATCAAATAGTGGAAATAAGTTTGAATCATTTTTATTATCTTCTTGGCAATTTTTTATCTCTTCAATAGTGATAAAATGATGCAAATTCTCGGAGAATAAATTTAAAATTAAATTATTTTGAAATAAAATTTCAATAGTTGCGTTACATTTAATTTTCTTAGAACGACAATTATCACAACTTGGACCGATTCTTTGTCTTCTAATGTATGGTTTTGATTCGGAACAATTAATCTTGTTTGTAATATTAGGTGTTTGTAGAGATTCGGAATCTGTTGCAGTCTCAGTTGCCCGTGGAGTTGCCCGTGGAGTTGGGCTAGTGTTTGAATTGACAGGTGAGATTGGCAGCATGTTTGCCTTGTCTAAATCATCAGAAGCATTGTTAAATGACACCAATGGTTGTGATAATAAGTAGTTGTGGTTGGAAGGTGGTGGTGAGGCAGAAGGAGAAGGAAATTGTAATTTTCTTGAATTGACACTTTCTTTTTTCTTGTTAATTTTAGTAATTCTATTCAATTTATTGCATTTATTGAATTTATTGAATGTATTATTTGAATTCTGAAAGTCGTTATGAATTGATGAATCGGTAGCAATAACAGCAAAATTATAAAGATTTGATGTATCAATTTTCACATTTTGTAAAAATTTGGATTTGTTGTACAGATTTGGTAATAACAAAGGAGGTAATAAGTTATTTTTATTAGATAAAATGATACTTGATTCACACATTATAGATATAGTTGAATTTCGATTATTATTATATGTTTTTAATCTTGATGTTATTGTGGGAAAATTATTAAATTTATAATATTATGTGACAGTAATTGGATAAACAAAAAAAAAATGGATGATATATAAAAATGATAATTTCATGAAAAGAAAAGAATAGTAAATAAGGAGTGGTATATATATATATATATATATATATATATATTTATATATATTTATAGAAGAATAAAAAAAATTTGTTATTTTTTGTAACTACATATTTCATTATACATGCAGCAACATTGTCTAAGAAATATCCGTATAGTAAGGATAAATTAAATTATTCTGGAGAAATTTTTCATTCTCTTCTAAAGTATGAAAGATGGATTTGTGTATCTTGAGAAATTTGTATGGGGAAAGAGTGGGGGGTACTGTGAGAAGGCATAGCATAAATTTGATCCAGGAATCTCGAACAACGTCAACGTCAACGTCAACGACAACGACAACGGGCCGATTGTATGAGGAGACGTTCCGTAGTACGAATCACGTAGAAGCACGAATACAATTACAATAAAAAATAAAAATTTTTTTTGGTAAACAGTGTCTAATTGTTGTCTCGAAATAGAAAAAAGAGAATCTCCGGAAGAAATATTTCTACAAACAAAACAAAATTTTAAATGATAGTATAACGAACGGGGGGGCAATAGTGGTCGGTAAATAGATCATATTGCTTGTAATTTTAATTTTAGGTAATAATAAAAATTGGGAAATTGAAATATATATAATATTAGATTATGTTAGCAGAAAAAGTATGTAGAACATTGGAAAAATATTTTAAAATCATTGTTGTATTTTGAACTTGAACTTGGTTTTTGCGTACGTGTTTTTTCTTTTCTGTTGTTGTTTTTTTTATATCCTGTGCCGCTGCCGGTGGTTCTCTGTGTGAGATCGAGAATTTTTTATAAAAGATGGAGAAACTTTGAAAAAGGATGATTACTTCCTTCTTGCATCTCTGTGTGTGTGTGTGTGTGTGTGTGTCTAGTTTTTTTTTTTTTGGCAAGATGAGAAGAATAAGAGAGAATCCAGGTGGAAGTGAAAGAACGGAAATTAATTAACAATCTATTTTTTGTATATGTATGATATTATTTTTCTTCTTTGTTGTACAAGGATTTGTTTTGAACTCTTTGATTTTGGAAAATAAGGTAAATATGAAATTAACCTGGAGAAAAACAATTATGTGACTTTTGTTTTCACTATGAGGTTTTTGTAGAAAGATTAAAATTACAAATTTAAAAAAAAAAATAAAATTACAAATTTGAATAAAATTTCTAAAAACCGTGAGATTCTGGAATTGTGCAGTATATTCTAAGTGTCTTTGTAAAGACTTTCGGGTGTGAAGTTTGAATACTTTGTTGTACATCATTGTAAATAAACTAATGCACAACAAAAAAAAAAAATAATAATAATAATAATAAAGTGGGTCAATCAAAGATAAAGACGTAAGAGTGGTGGTTGCAATTTGAATATACGAATAACTGAAAGAATGAAAATTTAAAGATAAAAAAACCCCATACTTGTAGGCTAGAATAAAGCGGCAGATCTGATCCGCTTTATTTTTTTCTTTCTTTTTTATTTTTTTTCTCTCTTTTTTTAACAAAAACAAATCTTTTTAACGATGATGAATGAAATTTGCATATAAGTTGGAAAACAACTCCGCTTAAATTAAATTGTTTCTTTGTTTAATAGAGAGAGTTATATTAAAAATAATGGATATAGATATACTTTAATTTTTCCATATTTTCTCCTACACCAGTTTCTCTCCACACTCAGGTATGTGTTTATTATTTGATTACTGTAATTTTGATAATTATATTATTCATATGGTTGATAATGTTCGTATATATACTGAATTATCACGTATTTATCATCTGTCAAAAACAAACAGTGGTCCGAATCATCAATATTTTATTTTTGCAACCATTTATTATAATCATTATTATAGATTTATCAATAATAGAAAAAAAGAAGAAGGCAAGAAGATTTGTTTCTGCAATGTACAAAAAAAAAATACACAATATAGTCTAGTCTAACTTGTAAATATTACTTAAGTTATACTTGCATGATTGTGTTTGCTGTATTAATTTCGAAAAGGATCCTGCTTTATTTTTTATTTGAACTTTTCTCAATCTAATAATATTCCTCTACTGTTATCACTTACGTCGAAAACATAAACTATACATCTTGTTATATATGATTCATACTTTATACCTCCCCGTCCTCCAAACTCTCTCCCCCCACACCCTCCCATTCGATTATATTATTATTGATCTTTATATGCGTTCGTTTGTATTCTTAATTAAGCTGTTGTGGTTGTGTTTTTGTGTAATATGATGTGGAAGTATATCTCCATGTTTGTTTGTTTTTTTGTTAAATGGATTGATAAATGGGTATTATATTTATTTCATTTAAGAACGCTATCTACAAAATGGTTATACAAAAAATATATATATATATATTAACTTGATTATAATCATAAACTATCGGGCCCAAAACTTAATGGCAATAATTCTTTAATGTCAGTTATTTTATATTCTTCTCCACTATGGTCAAATAGGTATATAGGCAAATCTTGCGTCTCATTAATAAATTCCCTAATAAATTGCCTGCAAATACCACAAGGGGTTATAAATCCATTAGGATTATCTCCAATTATACCCATTGCTACCCAATTGTGTGGGTCATTCTCGAGTTTCTTCAAAGATGTGACGGCTTTGATTATTGCATTTCTTTCAGCACAAATCGTATTGCTGTAACTTGCATTTTCAACGTTTGCACCAACAATCACTTCAAGTTTATTATTAGCATCGTCTTTAATTAATAAACTACATCCTACTTTAAAATTTGAATAGGGACTGTACGATAATGTTCTTGCCTTAAGAGTGTTTAATCTCAATAAATCCAATTCTTCATCGCTTAACATGATGCAAAGGGATATGATGTTGTAAATTGTATTCAAATGTGTTCCGTCTGTTTGTTTGTTTGCTTGTTTCTTTATTTGTTTGTTTTTCAAGAAAACTTTTTCTACGTATAAGTAGTTATTTATTATTAGTTATTTATTGTTTTGAATGTGTTGATAAAAAAAGAAAAGAGATCATTTGGGATTAATTAAAACCGTAATGGTTTATCATGGTATTACTAGAACGATATGTAATAATGTAGTAATATTAACATAGATAATATATTAAGCTCTTGATATTAGTTCTTAGAACCAGATGGATCTGTAACACTTTTACAAAGTTCTACGATCGAAAGTTATAAAAAAAACAATTGAAAGATAAAAGAATGAATCAGGGGGCGCGGGGGGGGGGCATGGAGAACCGGGGACAATATAAATCTGAAGCGCAATTGTTTTCCAATTATTTATCCGCATGGATCGCATCTACGGAGAAAGTGTTTTAGTAGAAAAGAGCAAGACAGCTACGCACACGAACAAGAGCAACAGAAGAGAAAATGGACAGAAAAGAAAAGAAAAGAGAGATACGAGCCGTACTTCCCACACTTTCCTCTATATAACCTGTACAGTTAAAATTCGAATACTAACTAACTCCAAAAATCAAAAAAATATTGAACATTAGGGTTTGTGGAATCTTCATCCATGGTAGCCCTAATGTCACATGACCTTTATTCTCTTCTTTCGATTTATTTTTTTTTTTTCATTCTTTGAAATTTTGTGTCGCATTGAGTAAAAACTCTTTATAAAAAAAAAAAATAACATCGCCAATTTTCGTGTTGTTATTTATTTAGAAGAAAAAATTAATGCGTTTCTTTTTCAGGCAGGCATTTGGCTTTTTTTTTTTCAGTGAAGAACTTATACTGAGATTTGGATCAATGCTTAATTGCCACTAAGAAATAGTTCCTATATCATATATATATATTTATGTAATATTTATAATAAGTTTTGAATAACCATAACTCTCTATCTATAACATATATAGAAAGAGAATATCGCATTAAGGCACTACAATTGTTAACCCTGTGAACTCCCAAAAAGAAACCAAACAATGGCAAAAAGAAAATTACCTGATAGACCACCAAACGGTATAGGTTTTGGTTCGTCTCCAAAACTAGTCCCAAGACAATTGAATATAGATAATGCAAGAAATGTCCTTTCTAAACCTTTTAAAGTTCCATATAAAGTAAATAAACCTAACCATGCTTCAAAGTCCCAGAACGTGACTGCTGGTAATACAAGAAGAGTGCTAAGAGAAAGAAATAAAAATGTTTCTTATTCAGGTTTGGATGTGGATCCAAATGAATTCACTTCAATTGATAACAACGATAATGCAGTTAATGAAAACGGCGAACTTATTAAAATACGACGCAAAGATGCATTGAGTGCAAGAAGACTCGCAGAAGATCCAGATAGATTGAATAAAATAGAATTGACATTAAAAAAAAATTTTATCGTACCAATTAGAGGTTATGTTCAAAGACATAGTTTACCACTGACCTTAGGAACAAAAAGAAAAATTATTTCGGAACCGAGACCACTGCATGATCCACAAGATGAATGTGCAATTGTATTATATGATCCTTCTGTTGATGGGGATATGATTATTCAAGAAGATTCTGATCAAGTTGAGTCTATAGGGGACGTAACTAAAATGGGTAGCAAAAAAGAAATGGAGAAAGAGCTAGAAAAACAAAAGAAACAAGAGGAAGAAAAATTGGCACACCAACAAAGGTTTATGCACTGTGGTGTTTTGTCTAATGGTGTTAGAAATAAACCTTTGACGGAATTACTAAAAGATAATTTGTCATCAAGCGATCTAGATGGAATGGAAAAAAAATTCCCAAGCATTCCAGTAGTGTTAGATCCAAAATTAGTGAAAATATTAAGACCACATCAAGTAGAAGGTGTGAAATTTTTATACCGTTGTGTGACAGGGTTAGTGATGAAAGATTATTTAGAAAAGGAAGCTTTGGAAATGGCAACAACGGCATCATTTGCTTCTGAAGATGCAGATAAAAATAAAAAAGAGATAGATTCAGGAGATATTGAATTGAAGGATGTCGACGGTATGGAAAAGAATGATACCATTAAAACTAATATGGTAGCTAATCCAAAAACAGATCAAGCGGATAATGAGAAGAAGGGAAATTCAAAGAATATTGGTGCATATGGCTCAATCATGGCCGACGAGATGGGTTTAGGTAAAACCTTACAGTGTATTACTCTAATGTGGACACTTCTAAAGCAAGGACCAAAGGGTAAACGTCTAATTGATAAATGTATTATTGTTTGTCCATCATCTTTAGTAAATAACTGGGCCAACGAATTAGTAAAATGGTTAGGGCCAGGAACTTTAACACCATTAGCAATCGATGGTAAGAAATCCTCCTTAGTCAACGGTGGTAATTCAACTGTCTCCCAAGCAGTTCGAGCTTGGGCACAAGCTAAAGGTAGAAATATTGTTAAGCCAGTGTTAATTATTTCATATGAAACGTTACGTAGAAATGTTGACCAACTAGAGGGATGTAGAGTCGGGTTAATGTTAGCTGATGAAGGTCATAGACTGAAAAATGGTGAATCGTTGACTTTCACGGCATTAAACAGTATAGACTGCCCAAGAAGAGTAATTTTATCAGGAACCCCGATTCAAAATGATTTGTCTGAGTATTTCGCTCTATTAAATTTTTCGAATCCTGGGTTGCTGGGTACAAGATCAGAATTCAGAAAAAACTTTGAAATCCCAATCTTAAACGGACGTGATTCAGAAGCAACAGACTCTGACATTAAAAAAGGTGAGAAACAACTTCAAAAGTTATCACAAATTGTTTCCAAATTTATTATTAGACGTACTAACGATATTTTATCCAAATATTTACCTTGTAAATATGAGCATGTTATTTTTGTTAACCTAAGGCCATTCCAAAGAGATTTATATAAAAGTATCATTAAAACTAAAGAAGTTTCAAATGCTTTGAAAAATTCAAAAAATGGAGGTAATTCTATGTTGAGATCTATTGGTTTATTGAAAAAATTGTGCAACCATCCTGATTTGCTAAATTTAGAAGAAGAGCTTGATAACTTAGATGATTCGCTCACTATACCGGATGATTATAATATATCTAATTCTTCCAAAAGTAGAGACGTTCAAATAGACTACTCTGGGAAATTTGCAATTCTTGAAAGATTTTTACATAAAATTAACACAGAATCCAATGATAAAATTGTTCTAATTTCAAATTATACACAGACGTTAGATTTGATTGAAAAGCTTTGTAGAAGAAAACAATATGGTGTCGTTAGATTAGACGGTACAATGAATATAAATAAAAGACAAAAGTTGGTTGACAGATTTAATGACCCAGATGGTCAAGAATTTATATTTTTATTGAGTTCAAAAGCTGGTGGGTGTGGTATAAATTTGATCGGTGCAAACAGACTGATTTTATTAGACCCGGACTGGAATCCCGCTTCCGATCAGCAAGCGTTAGCCCGTGTTTGGAGAGATGGTCAAAAGAAGGATTGTTTTATTTATAGATTTATTTCGACAGGTACAATTGAGGAAAAGGTTTTCCAAAGACAATCAATGAAAATGAGTTTGAGTTCATGTGTTGTTGATGAAAAAGAAGGTGTTGAAAGATTATTCAGCACTGATAACTTAAAACAATTGTTTCAATTAAATGAAAAAACAGCATGTGATACACATGAAACATATAACTGTAAACGTTGCGATAAATCCGGTAAACAAAGGATGAAATCATCAACCATGTTGTATGGTGATGCAACTTCGTGGAATCATTTAGATCACAAGGCCTTAGAGAAAACCAACGATCATTTACTACGCAATGAATTTAAATATGATGATGTAAGTTACGCATTTCAATACATTTCGCATTGATAAATAAATACAAATATAAATCAATTAAAAATGTTATTTTTGAAGAGGAATTAATAAATTCATTATAATAATAAGTATATATTTTTATTTTATATATAAATAAACTGATTTTTTAGTTGAATGACTCCTCCGTTTCTGGCTTAACAATGGGTTGCATCATTAATTGATCAATATCCGAATGAATTGCGTTACTTAAGAATATTTTATCTTTCAATATGCTATCATTTCCAAATTGATTTGAAGTATCAAGTGAGCCATCATTTGATACGCCAACTGAGCTATTAATATTGAAATTAGAAAATGAATTAGGATTTTCTAAATCGTTATCCAATCCTAGAATCATATTATTTCTATAAGTCGAGTACAAGTTTTCATTTGGTTTTACGAAATCTCCACCTTGAGAATCAGGCTGCATGACATAATTATCTGTATTGATCTTTAATTCTGGGTCATCGAGAGACTGAACCTGTTCAGTCTTCAGTATTTGTAAGTTAGATAAAGAAGAATCATTGAAGTTGTTTTGTTGAGTGATGGAATTCCCTAATATACCTGAATTAGTGAAATTATTATTGGTAGTATCTATATCCAATAGACCTGGGGTTAACGAAAGAACATCAACATTATTTGGCACATTATTAACACCATTAGTATCATTTGATTCAATTTTTACTGAAGTCTTCATAAGATCGTTGAGAACATCATTTTTGTTATCTTGTTGTAATAAATAAGAAGCCTGTGATATTCCTTGTAAAGTTGATGAATTCATTATTGAATCTAACAGACCGTTGTTATCTTCATAATTTTTTTCTTGCTTAACCTCTATATTTTCAAGAATGTTATCTTTAAAATTATCGTTGGTATAATTGGCTTCATTTTTCATTTTATTAGTATCATTCTTTTCTGATCTGTTAACCTGTTGTAACCAGTTAGGAGATATATCATCCAAATTTGATGAGATTGTGTTTATTGACATATCTTTTAAACCGTTAAAATTATTCGATATTAAGTTGTTTGGAATATGTGCAGCATTGTAGAATGATGGTGATTGTGGGGATGAGAGACTTTGCTCTAGATAATGTTGGGAATGTAAAGAAGAGATGGATGCTAAGGAGTTAACTCTATGGTAATCTTTTGTAATTTTACCGCTTGTACTTATTGGTGAAGATATATTGTGATTGTTATTATGGCTTGTATTTTGCGGGCTGATACCGTTGTTCACATTTGAATCCAAATAGTTATTGGAATTTAAAGCATTGAAGAGATTTGAATGTGAGTCTGAATGGTTCTTTGTGAATAAATTTGAATTATTACTTATGAAGTTATTAGTATTATTGTTGGAAAAACCATTAATAAAGCTACTTCCACCGTCAATTGAAGTTGGGGAATTGATACTGCTGACATCACTATATGAATGTATGCTTGCATCTGTTCCCAATAGATTTTGAGATGAATTTAACATTGTAATTGCTTTACTGTTTAAATTATTATTAGAATTAAAACTATTCATTGAAAGTTCTGATAGACGTCTTCCTTCAAAGAATGAATTGTTTCCATTTTGCATTTGGTTTTCATAGTAAACGCCATTGTTGTTGTTGTTGTTGTTATTATTATTATTCTGTTGATTTAATAGATCTATTTTACTATTTGATCTAGTTGTGGAACTTTTCAGTAGTTTATTTTTTTTCTTGAGTTCTTTTGCCTTTGCCTTTGCCTCATCTTTCAATTTTTGTTGTTCCAATCTTTTTTCTAATCTTCCACAAGTACATTTCTTACCTTCTTTCAATAATTTTTCCACTATTCTCTTATTTTTTCTTAATTCCTTACATAGGTCACATGTGGTTGAAGGTCTACCTTTCGGTTTTATCATCATTAGAGGTTGATCTGTGTGTGTACATGTAGTTACTCTATGACCTCTAATACACCTTTCACAGGCATATTTAGTACCGTTAATTAAAACCATAATGAAAAAAAAAATAGAAGGATTATGGTATTCTCTTTTTTTTTTCGTTGTATTTACCTTTTCTGGTCTTCTAATATATTTAGATAGATATTGCAGTTGTAAATAGTAATTGGATATGAATAATGCAATGTGTATACGTGTATACGTGTATACGTTGAACACTAGTTTGTTTTGATACTTTTTTTTAAAAGGTGAAAAAATAAAAAATAACCTTTATAATTGAAATTGATAAATATAAAATATTAGTACACCTTATGTTTTTAATAATCTTTATATTTATATAAAATTTATTGGAAAATTCGAAACTTCTTTAAACTAGAAACACAGAAAGAAAAAAGAAAAATTACTAATTTAAAAAGCTAAATATATTTCGAAAGTATTTTGGATATGTTTTTGTACGGCTTCTTTCACTTTTCCTGAATGTCTCCTTTTAATAATAATAATTTTGAATATTAAATATGATGTTAATAATAGTTGAAAAGAATCATTGTTTTCTTTAAGAAGATTAAAAAAAAAAATTGATAATAAGATTATATTAATATACTATCAAAAATACTATCAAAATACTATCAAAATACTATCGAAATACCAATTTTACAGTTAATAAATCAAATAAAAATGAAAAGAGAATCGGAATATTAATATTTTTTTTATCCATCAAAGAAAAAAAGAATCAAAATCAATTTTTAATCAATCAATCAATTAAAACTGTCTTTTCTATATTTCGGATTAAATTGGCGTAGAGGTTTGTTGTGTATTGCTGTTGTGCGCAACTCTTTAGCATGTGTATTGTTTTTTTGTTATTTCACAGATACCATAAATATTTCAAAACCGTTGGCTATTTATTTTTGTTGTACGTTATGTTTATAGTGAAACTCATTGAAGAAAATAAAAAAGAAACTGTTTTTACGTTTTTATCACACACACAAAAACACACACACATTTATTTTTGTGAATGGAGGGGGCGGCGGAAATAAGTGTGTGAGTGTACGAGTGTTTGTCTCTCAATTCATTTTTTTAAGAGGACATAAGTGCTCCTATCATATTATATTTTGTGTTGTGTTGTGTTGTATATTTTTTTGATTGTGTTTTGTATATGCTCAGGTTATTTTGCGTAGCCGGCGTGTTTCCTAATTCTATCATGGTTTCCTAATTCATCCACATTTTGTATTAAGCATACAATTCATAAATGAAACGTATACACAAGAGATATACAATACTGTATAACTTTGAAAGAAAATACATTTTGATTGTTCTTGTGATGGTGATGGTGATGGTGTTTCTACTGTAGTGTCTGTTTGAACTTCATTTTCTCTCTAAGAGCAAGAAAAAAAAGAAAAGAGAAGAGAAGAAAAGAAAAGAAAAGAAAAGGAAAGGAAAATAGTAAATGGGAGTATAATTGCGAACAATGGAAGCTGTCTTTTTTTGTGTTGTGGTGTATGTTATGTCCGAATATGATCATATCTTCTGTTTAATAAAAGTATTTGTGTTTGTCACTGCTTGTGTTTGTAAAGCAATTCTTTATTGATTGTGATTGTGATGTTTTTTGTAATTATAAATAAAGTGTCCTTTGTCTTTTCTGTTGTCTTTTTTTGTTTTTATTGTTCAAAAAGGAAAAGCTAATTAAAAATAATAATAAGTTACAATCCCAAATCTCACAGAAACAGCAGACAGCAGAGAACAGAGAACAGTACAGATGATTTATTGGTAGAAAAAAGAAGTGAAAACTTATTAAAACAAAAAAAATTAGAGAACCCTTGACTAATAAGAAATCGTAGAACCCTTTGCAATTTATTGTTGTTGCACGAGTTTTTATCCAGGTACTCAACGACAACATCCCCCCAACAAAATACGTACACATATATATTATTCATTGGTGTGTTAGATGATAGTCATTATACTTTTAAGAAAATGTGGCAGAAGCATTGATTGAAAGAAAAAAAATTAAATAAATGAAATCAAAAAAAATTGAAACTTGTGTCTCTCTCTCCCTTTTCCTTGGCCCCAATATATAGTAGCAGAGTACACAGGCAAGGAGAAATCAAAGAAAGTGAAAATAAATCGTTAATAAAACTGAACCCGTTGCTACACTGTTCTACGGTGATTTATTGATTTATTGATTTATTGATTCATTACGGCTTCACATCTCTTTCTGTCTAGTTCTCACTTCTCCGTTCATTTTGTTTCATAATTCTTATTCGTTTTTCTTTTTTTGGTTTCCAATTAAAAATAAAATGAAAATTGTGAAATTTATTTTTTTGCCTATGTTCCATATAAAAAGAAACGAAAAACAGAAGTAATGATGACGTACGGCTGGCCTATTTCATCCCAAATCTGATAAATGTTTATAATGTTGTTTTTTTTTTTTTGTTGTATTACTAAACAGAACAATCAAAACTATCTATATATTGTACTATTTTATTGGTACAGGCTTTTTTTTTTGATTACACTTTACTGGATGATAAAAACAAATATTTGTGGGCCCAAATTAGTTATACTTTGTGGTATGATTTTTACTACGGCTTATTATATGTTTATCTTCATTTTTAAACATTATTGGATATAGTTTTATATTATTATATTTCAATAATCAACAAAATTATAAAATAAGTTCTAGAAATATATTAGTGGTTATGTAATATTTGTTCTGTACAATGATTTATTACTTAAGAACATTAGACCGATCTCGTAGCGATTATTAATCCCAGTACAAACAAAATTTTAAGTAACAAGTGGTTGATCTTAGTAGCCCAAAAGTATATTATTAAACCCTGTATGGAAGAGAGACTAAAAATTAATAGGATACAAACACAACCTTACTACAAAAGAAATCTATATCATTCATTGTTACTCTCTATTGGATAGAAATATCACACGGTACTAAAAACAAATCCAGTACATATATATTTATTTGTCTACAAATTATATTTAGATTTATTTAGATTTATTTTGGGTATTATTAAGAAATAATGATATCTTCTTATTCAAGTTCTAGGATATATTGGAAGAAATGAAGAGCTGTCGACATATTAGATTCATACAGATATTTATTTATTTTATGATTTTATTTAAAAAAAAAAAAAAACTTCTGTGTTGATCGTTGTTTGTAGGGATTTTAAAAATAATAAATTTTTAAAATCACGTTAAATTCCTTGATAATTCTTCCACTTCAACTAGTCTCATTCATTACTGGGGGATGCGAGATGGTTGTGTTGTGTTGTGTTGTTTGTTGGTTTTTTTGCTATTCGTAATGTAATCATAACTTAAGAGAGTAATAATATGAAGCATCGATTGGTCTATAATTAGATATTTTTTCGTTCTATCCGTGATTACTAAATTGCTGATTGCTAGTTGTCGTTTTTTTTTTTCTTGTCATTATCTTTCTGCCTGCTACATTCCTTTTTACTATCAAACCTTTGTAATATAATAAAACTTAATTGGATAAAGGTATTCTTTAATCATATTCAAAAGAAAAAATAAAAAAGAAAAAAGTGAAAAGGGTTATTATATGAATCAGATAGAGTTTTATCGTCTCCAGGAATATATCCAAATTGGGTAATTTTCAATATATTTGGTTAGCTAATTGAAAGAAATGAACAAATCAAATCTTATCAAAAAATTTATTGTCAAAAAAAAAAGTTTTTTTATTCATTTCTCAACTATAACCGACTCGACATTGCCAATTCCCACATATTAAGGAATTTTAATAATTAGATCATTTTTTGGTTTTTTTTGACATTGCCGAAAACGGAAATCTTGTGATACAAAAAAAAATTAGAAAGAATTAAAAGTTTAATTCAAGCCACAAAAATTAATAATTTAATATCATATTATATCATATAATATATATGTGTTTGTATTATTAGAGACAAAAATACATTAACTAGTAGAACTTAGTAAAAATTCCGTAGTCAATTGTTTAATATTAATTTATTAATTAAAGTTTGACACAAAAATAGATTTATATTATATTGTATTATTTTAAATTATTGTGTTATAATACATTGACAGAATGTATATTGTCTCAATAATAGATGTAATAATATCATTCTAAAACGTGGTCATTATTATTAATGATATTAGGTTTTGTGACACAGTTTTGTGTCATTAAATAAAATTTGAATTAAAATAAATCCTTAAAATATTTTAATATAAAAGGCAATCAAAAATGACATTAATGTCATTTATTTTGAGTTCATTTACAAGTCACTTTTTATTTTGAGTTCATTAATTTTTAATTAAATTATAATAATTTGTTATTCTAAACTTTTTTCTTTAACCGTTTCAATTAATTCTTATTTTATATTTTATTACTATATATATATATATATATATATATATATTATTTCATTTGATTATTTTTATAAATCTTTCTTGATTACATAAAACCCCCAAGATTTAAACAATTATATACAATACTTAAATCTTCTAAAACACCAAAAAAAAAAAAAACCAAAACTTTATCGAAAAATTAACTAAAAAAATGAACACTTTGGGAAAATATTAATAGATATATTCCATTGAAAGATACTAACCTCATCGATATCAACGATGAGTATGCAGGTAATACTGCATTCGGCAGTTCCCGTAAATTTGAGCATTTCTCTAATAAAATTAAATCAATATTTTTTAAAAAACATTTTCTCAATGATGAAAAAATTATTCCACTTCAATATTTTAAATTAAAGAAAAATAATCTAATTAGAAAAACCATTGGTGGGATTGATAAATCTTCTAAAAAAGATAAAAAGACCAACTGGTTAAAATCAATCTTCAAAAATAGGGATTATAAATATGCCCGTGAATCTGAAGTGTTAAATGCCACAGAAGCCTCAGATTCTGATACCTTATTTGAAGACAACAAGTATTACTGCCATAATACTTGTGATGATCAAAAAAATATTGATAGATTCTTCGACATAGCTGATAAATATGCTATGCCCTATGATATCGAATCATACTACAATACTGGTTTTAATTATGAGATGCCTAATGAATGGGAGACCGAGATTGAATGTAAGGCTGAAATAGAATGCAATTCAATTAAAATTTTAAATAACAAAATTAGCGATGACGTTAGCTAGAATAATTATAATAATTCTGAGGATAGTGAAGATACCAATGATTCATCAGTAATCTCTTTTCATTTAAAAAAAAAAAAATATAAAAAGAATAAAAAAATTACAACATATAATAACAAAAGAACATAGCATAATGGCCTGCAATAATAAAATAATATTTTATTTTTATAAAAGTTTGAATATATATTTGATAACAAGTTCTAACTTTTAAATATTTTTATTATCTATTTTAAAATTTATATTAACTAGAAATAATTTAAACCATTTCAAATGTTGATATTTTTAAAGTTCTAAGAGTTATAACAAAAATATATTTTGTAAATACTTAAATTCCATATTCAATGACGCCTCAGATAAGATATTGTTCATCGCAACATCTAAAACTCAAAAGGTTCAGACGATGGAAACCTTGGTTTAAATACTAAAAGGTTTCTTTAAAATTTTATAAAGTTTTATTGTTGACGACATTACATTATTATGTATTCCAGGATATTAATTTTCAGAAAGGGCAATTAAAACCTATTGATTTTCGGAGACGATGTGAGAATTTAGTTCTACTTTATTAGCAGTAGAGTTAGATTTTAATTGAGTATTCATATTTGAGGTTATAGTATTACTGTATAATTCCTTGTCCCTCTTTATGTGAATTTATATAGAATATATTTGTTTATAAAATCAATAAATTATTTGTGTTGATAATTGGGTGAAAAAGCTTACTATTTATACCTTTTGGAAAAATGTCTGTCATCTTGAAAACGATCATTTTTCGAATAAGAAATGTTTGACAAATTGCTTTCAGAATGTTCTTTGAAGAATGTTCTATTGTAATAGTAATTAATTGGATTTGTAACTTATCAAAATCTCGACTTCTTCTAGTTTCTAGAAACGTCCAACACGGGGTTAATCCCTAACTGCCATATCATCTGGTTCCATTACCGATAGTTCCTGTTTCAACAAAATTATAATGATTAGTAATGTTCACTTTCAATTAGTAATGTAGTAAATTGTAGTTAACCATTTTCTCAATATTCCAAATGTATCATTAAATATTATTGCTGTGTTGTAACAGTTCAAAGGCTAGAATTGCCTGTACCACTTGAAAGGAGACGACTCTAATACACGTTATGAGACGATCCTAATACACGTCTGAAACGAGTCAAAAAAACAGGTTAAATAAAAACGTATAAATAGGGACGATAATTCAACCAACTTGAATTATCTTCCATATGAGTTTATATAATTATTTATAATGTAAATA
>JAJLTH010000014.1:146865-198372 GCA_030568035.1 Tetrapisispora nanseiensis | reverse complement strand
TTCAACCAACTTGAATTATCTTCCATATGAGTTTATATAATTATTTATAATGTAAATAAAAAAGAACGAAGCTTCTAATAAACATTGAACCTAGATATAAGTTATAACAAGCACTTATATACCTGAACCTTGAATATAAGTTATAACAAGTACTTATATTAACATCGACTAAGAAAAGCTAAATTATACAAACACCCGTTATATTACAAAACTTTGTAAAATATTATCCGATATAGTGTAACGGCTATCACATCACGCTTTCACCGTGGAGACCGGGGTTCGACTCCCCGTATCGGAGTTTTATTTTTTAATTTTATAAATTTGTAGCATTCGACATCTCAATTGACTGCTCGTTTAAGTGACACTCAGATTACATCGAGATTCTTAAATCTAGAAAAATAAATATAAATAGTACATATCATAAAATTTAATAATAGTTATTATGATTATTATATTTTTAGTGTGCTTCTTATATAAAGATCATAAACTCCTGATAGAATAATTATTATGGACAAAATACATATTGATAAAAATGGTAACTTTTGTAATGAAAGAGGTAACATTGTAGTTTTAAGAGGTGTTAACTTGGATCCATCAACGAAATTTCCTAAAGGCCCTTTTGGTTCAACTCATTTTGGTTCGGCAACAAATATTTCAGGGACAAATTTTTATGACGATGGTACTTCATGTAGCTATATTGGCCATCCACTTCCTCTGAACGACGTGACATACCACATAACAAAACTGAAATCATTAGGGTATAATTGTATTAGATTACCAATTACATGGGATTCATTAGAACACGAAGGTCCATGTCGTTATGATCATGGATACATAGATTATTTAATTAAATTTTTGAAATTAATTGAAAATTGTGGAGGTATGTATGTTTATATTGATCCTCATCAAGATATCTGGTCTAGATTTGGCGGGGGATCTGGTGCACCATTATGGACATATTATGCCGCTGGATTGCAACCGAAACATTTTGAGGTTACAAATGCAGCAGTAACCCACAATGCTTTCATTGATCCCGATAGTGGTTTGGAGTTTGAAACTACACCATACCCTAAAATGTTATGGCCGTCTAACTATACAAGATTGGCAGCTCAAACAATGTTCACGTTGTTCTTTGCTGGTAATGATTTTGCCCCAAAATGTATAATTAATAGTCAGAATATTCAAGATTATTTACAGGATAAATTTATTGATGCATTTATCTTTTTGTATAATAAGATACAACTTGAGGCTCCAGCTCTAATCACTCACAATATTTTGATTGGTATGGAATCGATGAATGAGCCAAACAAAGGGTTTTTAGGCGAAAAAGATCTTAATATAGTTCCAAGTACCAGAGATTTGAAATTAGGTTCCACGCCTACAGGTTTTGAGAGCTTCCAATTGGGTGAAGGACTTCGATGCAAAATCAGTAACTACAGATTTGGAAAGTTTGGTTTTATTAAAGACAAAGATATCGACGTAGATCCCAACGGGATAAGTGCTTGGTTGACAACTGAAGAGTCATCTCTTTTTGACAAAAAGTTTAATTGGGAAAGAGGGAAGGAATGGAAAATGGGAATGTGTATATGGCGATTACACGGTGTATGGGAAAAGAGTGATACTAATAAAAGTGTGTTACTAAAACCCGATTACTTTGCCTATAAATTTAACAACATTTCAAAGAATAAAGTTCACATAACCGAAAAATGCTTTGTCAATACTTATTTTATTGATTACTACAAAAAACTACACATTAAGTTTAGAAAAATATCAAAGACTGGAATATTGATAATTCAGCCGCCACCTTTAAAAGAACCTCCAAATTTACTTGATTCTCCTATTATTGATAATTACACAGTTCTTGCATGTCATTTCTATGATGGTATGACATTGATGTATAAAAATTGGAATGACTTTGTAAATATAAATACACTGGATATCACAAGAAAGAAGTATGATAATCCGCTCTCCTCATTAACATTTGGAAAAAGTAGAATACGTAATTCAATTAAACAACAAATTAAGGAAATGGCCACCGAGAGCAAAACACATTTAGGCAAGAATATTCCTGTTATATTCACTGAAATTGGCATACCATTTGATATGAACAATAAGATCAGTTACCAAAATGGTAATTATGGTGCTCAATTAATTGCGATGGATATCATACATAATGCTCTGGAAGAATCTAATATTTCATATAGCCTATGGTGTTATTGTCATATTAATTCTCATAAGTGGGGAGATAATTGGAATAATGAAGATTTTTCAATTTGGTCTCCGGAAGTCGAGCCCAATTCACCCCAAGAAGAGAATATGAGCAACATTAAAAGAGTGTTGAACTTTTCTAACAGTAACAATTATCCATCTGAAAACAAGCTGTCATTACCTGAAAACTTTCATAAGTTGATTAAAATTAATGAACTTGATTTGACTGGATTCAGAGCCGTTGCTTCTCTTCTGCGTCCATTTGCATTAGAAATTGATGGATCATTTAAGAATGCAAATTTTGACTTGAATCGTACTACATATTCACTTGCTATTGAAGGATCGAAATCTAAAAAAGAAAATGGCGGCACAAAAATATATCTACCTCTGTATCATTTTCCAGTTGATAAGTTTTACATTAAATCAAGTTCGAACAATACAGAATTTGATGTGGATCATCAAGTTCTGTATTGGTATCATGAAGCGGGGCCACAATATATTAAAATTGGATTAAAAAACGTACACCAATTACCTTGTTCGATTTTTTAACAATAATATGCATGTATTTCTATTTTTATTTAATGATAAACTCAAAATAAGTATGACTTAATTTTACAAATTTGAACGTATTATCTTAAATTTAAGATATAATCTTATTTAAAATTCGAGGTCAGTAGGTGAATCTTGTTCTTCGCGCTCTCTTTTTATTGATTCCTGTTCATGTCTGATTATTTTCGAGACATACTCTTGGAATATATCCAAGTAAGGCTGTAAAGAAGTTTCTTCGATATTATTATTATGCTCTTCCATTTCAATTTGTAAGTTAATCAATTTTGGAGCATCATCTGGGGTGAAGTCCTCGTGTATTGGTACGCAAACATTTCCTGTAGCTGGATGAATGCAAAATGGTGATTTTAACAAATGGATTGTTTGCTTTGTAACTTCAATATCCAATTTTGGATATAAAGTTGCTATTACCAAATCTTCTTTACATTCACGTAACCTTGTAAGATATTCCTGCTTTCTAGCATTGTTTTTAAAATTGATTATTATGTTATTTGTAGCAATTTGGTCAATATCTGACCACTTTTCCTTGCTCGATCTATTTTGATTTGATTTCCAATACGTTTCCAGGGCCTCTATAAGTTGCTTATCATGTAATCCTGTTAATAAAGTTTCACGTGCGTTTTTATCATCTTGCCAAGGATTTTGTTCCTCTAAAATAATATCTACGAAATATGGTTTTAAAATATCTAACGCTCTTGTTAAGTGAGGATGGTATGGTCTTCTAAAAGCTTGTCTTTTGTCATAAGATCTATCCCTGACAACGTTCACATAATCCAATACATTTCTTCTTTGTATATCATTCATTTCCCTTGCACGTTTATCACTAATCCAACAATGCGCACCTCTTCTACCAGAAAAGACCCAAATAAAATCTTTAAATCCAAAATCTTCTACTAATGTTACTTCCATAATTTTAATAGCTACAGTGATGAACCTCCAACATTTATGACAGACTTGGGCACCAGAACAACAAGTTCTGAAAGCATCGTAATCATCCATATCGATATCAAAAACCAGCTCTTTCTGTAATGGTTTCATCTCTGTTTTTAATATTGAATCTCTTTCCTTTGGTGGTTTATTGTAAACAGCACCAACTTCGAATCTATCAGGATTAGATTTTTCGATTGCAGATTTGAATTCCTGTGCAGTGCAAAATGAATTGTATCTTTTGTATGCACCTGATCTGAATGCCATGGCAAATTCCCTGTTGATGATATCATTGCTAGGTTTAACCGAATGGTTTAGCCAATTGAAAATAGTCTTGAATGGGAAAAGTTGCTGGTAGTAATATTGCATATCAGACGAACTCGGAGTTGAATTTTTAATTGCAGTTACGTCCATCATTATATATGATCTTTTCTATTATTGATTGGAGGCAAGAAAACAGGTTAATTTTAGAGTTGGTATGCTGTTTGCTACTATTGCTGCTTCTTTACAAAATCATTTGGAAGAATATTAACTACCTTCATATATATATATATATATGCAAATGTATATTATTTCAGCTAAGTGAAGATGGTAGCTCGTCGTAATGTTACGCGTCCCAATTGTAGTATAAATTCTTGATTCTTCATTTTTCAATTTTCAATTTTCATCTTCACGTGTCACATTTAATTACCCAGCCTTCCGTGTGACCTCCGCTTCTAAAAAAAATTATATTGTTAAAGTTACCCGGTCTATTGTATTGCTCGAACCGAACCCTTTGTGAGAAGCTACAATAATTAATGAGTGGGTGGCAAAACAACTTTCTAGATAGTAATATAAAATATATAATATATATTGACTGTATGCATTATCTTCATATAAAAGTGCTATATATATATATATATATATATATGTTTTAAAGGTTATAAAAATTATTATTGATTAATTGTTATTAATACCAATTGATACAATTGTTCCTTTCTAATTCAAAGAATCAGAAGCAATTTTTTTGATACCTTTATATTGAGGTCGATAATTTATCAGGTTTTATCCAGGCAAATACTATTCTTAATTTCGACAAAGGGACAATAGATAAAAATTCAAATTTAAATATAGCGGCATGGATATTATTTTAGGTATTAAAGTTAAGGACTCTGTTATACTGGCAACTTCAAAAGCTGTCACAAGAGGTATATCGATTTTGAAGGATAACGATGATAAAAGTAGGGAACTTTCTACTCACACATTAATGACTTTCACCGGTGAAGCCGGTGACACAGTTCAATTTGCTGAATACATTCAAGCTAACATCCAATTGTATGATATAAGAGAAAATTATGAAATGTCTCCAACCGCTGTTTCGAGTTTTGTTAGACAACAATTGGCTAAATCGATTAGATCTAGAAAACCATACCAAGTGAATGTGTTAATAGGTGGTTACGATGTAAAGACAGATAAACCAGAATTATATCAAATAGATTATTTAGGTACAAAAGTTGAATTACCTTATGCTGCCCATGGTTATTCTGGTTTCTATACATTTTCTTTATTAGATCACCATTACAGATCCGATATGTCTACTGAAGATGGGCTGAAATTATTGAAACTTTGTATAGAAGAATTGCAGAGAAGAATGCCAGTAGATTTCAAAGGTGTGATAGTGAAAGTCGTCGATAAAGAAGGTATTAGAGTAGTTGAAGATTATTAAAGCCAGCATCATTAAACATAGACACATGTGTATACTTAGTTACGTCTATTATGTAAACATTATGGGTTATCTATATATACATGTCTAATGAAATAAAATAACATACAAGATATTATAAGGTATATAATTGTAAAATATGTAATTATTCTTATTTCAATCTGTTTATTCTTTTCAGAATATTAATGTCGTTCTTGGCTCTTAACACACTGTAATTACTTTAATAAATTATTGAGAGTGGTACTGTTTCCCCGCGTGTCTGTCATTATCACAGTATCAAAATTCCCCGTTGTAACAAAATGATAAACTTACAGGGAAAAAAAATAATGTGATCAAGAAAACTGATTAATAGTTTAATAGTGATGAGATGAGTGGGTAATATCAAGTATGTGTCAAGAATATTTATGAAAGTTATACCTTTTTTTTTATAGAATCTTATCATAACGTATAAATAGATAAATGGATATTTTTTGATTTAAATTGAGACTGGTAGTCTTATAATCAAATGAATAGAACTATAATCAAATGATCAAATAAAGTCATGCCATCCTCTAAAGAAAGAATCAAAGAAATTCTAAGTATTGACGATGAAACTGTGATAAATTATGTAAAGAGTATAGAGAAGAAAAGTAAAAACAAGATCGAGTTTCAAAAATACATGGAAGATATAGATGTGGGTCTATCAACTGATAACATTAATGAGTTATACAAATTATTAACTGAAGATAGTGATAGGAAACCAACAAATACTGTTGCAAAAGATATACCAAAAATGAGTGATAATTTAAATACCATAAGGACGTTAAATAGTCGAATACAAATGATATTACAAAGTGAACTTGGGATAAATGAAGAGAATGTAACAAATTTTATTGCAGATATATTAAATACTTCTTCAACTTTGGATAAATTTGCAAAGAATATAAACGACCTTGAAGTTGGGATCTCTATGGATATAATAAAACGTATTTTTGATATACGAACTACAAAAAATAGAGATTTACCGAAACGCAATCAATTGCCAGGGTGGGGTGATATAACACAAAATAGAAATAATGTTGAGAAATCAAATACAAATCCATTTCTAAGCAAAAATATTGAGACTGAAAATTTTGAAGACATTAAGATTAATTCTATTTATTTGGGTAAAATAAGAAATATAACAAACTTTGGATGTTTTGTATCAATTCCTATATCGTTCAAAAAATCAAAAGATGGGCTTGTGCATATATCTGAAATAAGTAATACAAAGATTCAGAAACCACACGACGTTGTAAAAGTGGGTGACAAGGTGTGGGTAAAAGTGATAAATGAAAGTAAAGATGGTAAAATATCATTATCAATGAAAAACATTGATCAAGAGACAGGACTAGAAATTACAGGCAATGTTGCTGACACGCCAAATGAAAGAGGTAGAAAAACAGATAAACAGGAGAAAGAAGTTAAACTACGTAAACTAACTTCACCAGAAAGATGGGAAATACAACAACTAATATCTAGTGGAGCGGCTTCAATTGAAGATTATCCAGAATTGAAGCTTGAAATAAAAGTTAAAGACACTGAAAATTTGGGTAAAAGAAAAGGCATTACAGATTCATCCTCATCTAATACAATTGAAAACTCTGAAGATAAAGAGGGCGAATCTTTAGATATAGAATTGAATAATAATGGAAAACCCTCGTTTTTGAAAAATGAAAAGAGCATTTCAACAAATAAATATCAACTCCCAAAAATTTCCAACTTACCAAAAGGTTCGATGGGAAGAATGGCAATGTCAGAATCAAAATTAATGAAGGAACATCGAGAGCAAAAATTTCTTAAAAAGAAGGAGTTGGAAGAAAAGCTTCGAAAATTAAAGAATTACGATGATCCAAATAAGGATCCAGAAGATGTAAAGAGGAAAATATCAACCTTAGAAAATGATTTAACATTGACTGCATGGGAAAGAAACAGGAGGGGTCAAAAAATAAAATACGGTAAAAGGTCTACAAAACCAATCAGTATTCAAAGACAATCTTTACCTGTTTACAAAATGAGAGCCCAATTAGTTCAAGCAGTACGAAACAACCAGTTCTTGGTAATTGTGGGTGAAACTGGTTCAGGTAAAACTACACAACTTACACAATATTTGAATGATGAGGGCTTTGGAGATCGTGGAATAATTGGCTGTACACAACCACGTAGGGTTGCTGCCGTTTCTGTTGCGGAGAGAGTTGCTGAAGAATATGGTTGCAAATTAGGTGAAGAAGTTGGGTATACTATTAGATTTGAGGATATTACATCGCTTAAAACGAGGATTAAATATATGACAGATGGTATTCTGCAAATAGAGGCTCTTAATGATCCATTGATGTCTAAATATTCTGTCATATTACTTGATGAGGCGCATGAAAGAACAGTTGCAACAGATATTTTATTTGCTTTATTAAAAGAAGCAGCCAAGAAGCGTCCTGACTTGAAAGTTATAATTACATCAGCTACATTAGACTCTATAAAATTTTCAGAGTACTTTAATAACTGTCCAGTATTTAAAATTCCTGGTAAAACATTTCCTGTTGAATTATTATATTCAGATACACCCACAATGGATTATGTTGAAACAGCATTAGATACGGTTATGCAAATTCATATCAATGAGGGGCCTGGTGATATTTTAGTATTTATGACTGGTCAGGAAGAAATTGATACATGTTGCGAAATTTTGTATTCAAGAGTAAAAGAATTGGGCAATGCTATTGGAGATATGATTATCTTACCTATTTATTCTGCACTACCAAGTGAGATTCAGTCAAAAATTTTTGAACCAACGCCAGAAGGAAGCAGAAAAGTCATATTCGCCACCAATATTGCTGAAACATCCATTACTGTTGATGGTATTTACTACGTTATTGATCCAGGGTTTTCAAAAATAAATACCTATAATCCAAGAATAGGTATGGAACAATTGGTCGTGACACCAATTTCTCAAGCCCAAGCAAATCAAAGAAAAGGTAGAGCCGGTAGAACAGGACCGGGAAAATGTTATAGACTATACACCGAATCAGCATTCCAAAATGAAATGCGTCCTACCACAACGCCTGAAATACAAAGACAAAACATATCACATACAATATTAATGCTGAAAAGTATGGGTATAGATGACTTATTGGAATTTGATTTCATGGACCCACCCCCAAGAAACCTTTTAATATCAGCATTAGAAGAATTGTATCACTTAGAAGCCTTGGATACGGATGGAAAAATAACAAGTTTAGGGAATACTATGTCACAATTTCCAATGGAACCAAGTTTATCCAGAACATTAATATCCTCCGTTCAAAATAAGTGTTCGGATGAAATCACCACTATAATTTCAATGCTGTCAGTGAATAATATCTTTTATAGACCTAAGGATAAGCAACAAGAAGCTGATCACAAAAAAGCCAAATTCTTTCACCCATATGGGGATCATTTAACACTATTAAATATTTATACAAGATGGAAACAATATAACTACAATGAAAAATTTTGTTCCACAAATTTTTTTCATTACCGCCATTTGAAGAAGGCTAAAGATGTGAAAGATCAGCTTTCTTTAATTTTTAAGAAACTTAGATTGAATATAATAACATGTCACGGTGATACAGAAATTATTAGGAAAACTCTTGTTTCTGGTTATTTCATGAATGCAGCGAAGAGAGATTCCCAAGTCGGTTACAATACTATAGTAGGTAAAACGATAGTAGCTATACATCCATCAAGTTCCTTGTATGGTAAAGAATATGATTATGTTATATATCATTCTTTAGTTTTAACCAACAGAGAATATATGTCACAAGTGACAAGCATTGAACCTCAATGGCTAATAGAATGTGCACCACATTTCTATAAAAAAATCAATGCCAATTCTATGTCAAGAAAAAAAGTAAAAATTGAGCCACTATTCGATAAATTTTCCAAGGATCAAAATTCATGGAGGTTAAGTTCGTTGAGACAATCTAGAGAAAAGGCCTTAGGTATAAAACGTTAAAAATCTTTATAGAATTAGAAAAAAAAAAAATATCGTAACCTTCGTAATAGTTTATAATTATTCAAAGCCTTTTTATTTTAGTTCATTCAATCAATGCTATGAACATAACAAGGCATAGAATAATAATAGTTTAACATCATCTGACACTTCTTCACTGATGATACATACTGGCGGATTTTTTGAAGTGATCAATCGGGTAACTAGATAATTAAATACTTTAATAAAATTTGAAAATTTGACGATGAGGAATCGGTCGGTATTCGTAGTAAATTTACTTAATATCAGGAATGTATGGAGGGTATATTCAACACAGATATATATTAATTACATCATTTGGTTTTGCCATCATTTAATCTTGTAATGTGAGTTGTTCGTTAAATTATATAATTCAGTTTGAATCTACCATAGATATCGGAATATGTCAACCCCAGCAAGAAAAAGGCAGAAAAAATCAATTACTTTATCTTCTATCGATAAGATAAGTGCTTCAAAGATTAACCAAATCGAACCTAAATGTACATTATATGTAAATAATTTAGCAGATGGGTTGGGTTCACAAACTCTAAGAAAGAATCTGTATCTTTTATTTTCAATTTATGGGGAGGTGATTAAGATTTCAATTGATACTAAAAGAAGACGTGGACAAGCATTTATTCAAATGAGAAGTGCGGATCAGGCTAATCTAGCTAAAATATCATTAACTGAAGAACTATTTTTCAACAAACCATTGAAAGTAGAATTTAGTAAAACTGAAATGAGAGTATCTTAATAAAAGATATAATTTTTTAAATTTTAAAGGAAAGAATTAAAAAGAAAAACACAGGGAAACGCAATCATTTTAATTACTAATGAAGAGGTAAGAAAATATTATTTTGTGGACTCTCTTGATGTACGATCCCAAATAAACATATAAATTGGTAATGTATATCAACATAAAGCTTTAGTTGCTCCAATTCCTCAATAACGTTTAAACTGTAAAGGATTTCAATATATAGAATGACTATCGATATTATAACAATAATCATATGATTGAGGTTTTGATCAGATATTCAATATCCCGTTTAATTCTTATTGGTTTATCTGTCTCTAATGATTTTCGGTATTAGTGTTTTCTTTGGTTGTACTGTCAGCTTTTCAAGCTTTTCAAATAATTTTCGGCTTTTAATAATCTGATGACTTTAAAAAAAAAAAAATTAAATAGTGAGAATCATTACGGGGGTACTCGGTCATGCATAATACATACTTAAGTCAAATCTCTTTGTACCGAATATTATATGAAATGAAGTAAAAAAAAAATTGGAGATAAAGGTTTTTTTGCCGGAAATGATGGTATTAAAATGTGTGACTATCCTCATTTATATATTAAGATAATACAACATTACTATTGGCGGCTAATTATTATAATATTTTAAATATATAGAAAAATGTGAATATGTAATGATCTACGCAACTTAATAACGAGTTTGACAGCAGAAGGATAATCTATTTGTAATATTTATAACAGTATAAAAGCAATATATTTGGTATTCTATTAATTTATTTAATTGTTAAGGAATAAAAAATGTTAATAGGATATTTAAAGTATTTATAATATACATACATATATATATATATATGTATCTTTATTTTTGTTTTAAATGATATCTGTAAGACAAAAGATTATACAATAATATAATACTAAAGGACAAACAAAATATAATTAGAACAAATATGTTAGAAAAAAGTTCTAGCAACGATTACAGTTTAGTGGATCTGATTGAGGATGATCCAAAATATTCAGATTTAAAGAAAAGATTAGAAGGCTTTAAAAAAGGTTCAGATGAATATTTTTTACAATTATATGATGAGCTTCCATTATCAAGTTGGCCAGATTATAAAACTTACCTTAAAAAACAAGCTCAGCCAATACAAACTTCAAAAGAAACTTCAAATGAGCATACCTATAGTAGTGTATATAGGAGTTCGTTGTCACTAAATAAATTAGTTACATGTTTTGATAAAACCAAAATGGTGACACTTTTCGATCATTTTCAATTTAATGTAAGAAACTTTCCTGATAATGATTGTTTGGGTATTAGGCCAGTAAATAAAGAAACTGGTGAATTAGAATCATTTTATGTTTATCAAAATTACCAAAAAGTCAGTCAACGTGCCCAAAATTTATCTAGTGGTATTATGACAATTGTAAATTCAAAAAGGAAAGTGAAATTAACAAATAATGATTTTATCGTATCAATTCTGTCATATAATAGACCAGAATGGGTATTATTAGATATTGCATGTCAGTATTACACCTTGGCAAATACTTCATTGTATGAAACGCTAGGTCCAGAAACTTCAGAATATATATTAAATTTGACTGAGTCACCGATATTATTCTTTGCTAAAAGCAATCTATACAAAATTATTGATATGCTGCCAGAATTAAAGTATTTGAATACCTTAGTTTGTATGGATGAACTTCCAATTGAAGAGCTAAACATTTTGAATTCATCAATATTGGGGAAATATTCTAATATTAACGGTGAAACTTTGACTTTATTTAATTTAACTGATGTCGAAAACTTAGGAAAAATTAGTATTGTTCCAATATCTCCTCCAACATTGGATGATTTGTATACAATTTCATTTACCTCTGGTACAACAGGTGTTCCAAAAGGTGTTGAAATGACCCATAGAAATATTTCTTCTGGTATCGCATTTGCATTATCTATATTCAAAACCCCGGATCGTAAAAAGGGAATGCAATTACATGATATCTGTTTTTTGCCATTAGCACATATATTTCAAAGAATGATATTAGCTTATGATTTATCACGCGGAGTTGGCGTGGGTTTCTTGCACAAACCCGATCCATTAGTTTTAGTTGATGATCTACAAGTGTTAAAACCAGATTTTGCTTCCTTTGTGCCCAGAATTTTGACGAAATTCGAAGCTGGTATTAAAAATGCACTTGATAAGTCGAGTTTCCAAAAGAATGTAGCTTCAAATATTATAAACTTTAAGAAATCAAGAGTTACCTCAAGAGGTGGACATGATAGGTCAGTTGTGAACTTTTTAGTCTATCACAGAATTTTGATTGATAAGATAAGAAAGTCACTAGGTCTTTCTAATGTTAGCTATATTGTTACTGGATCAGCACCTATCTCTAGCAGCACTCTACTATTTTTGAAAAGTTCGTTAGATATTGGTATTAGGCAAGGGTACGGTCTAACAGAATCTTTCGCAGGTGTAAGTTTATCCGAACCGTTCGAGAAAGATTTTGGATCTTGTGGCGCTATCGGTATAAGCTCTGAGTGTAGACTAAAATCTGTCCCATCAATGGGATATGATGCTAAAACTGATTTAAAGGGTGAATTGCAATTGCGTGGTCCACAAATATTCTCTAGATATTTCAAAAGGCCAAAAGAAACAATGGAAGTATTAGATGAGGATGGTTGGTTTTCAACGGGTGACATCGCGACAATTGATGAAAAGGGAAGACTTTATGTCATCGATCGTGTCAAGAATTTCTTCAAGTTATCACAAGGTGAATATGTTGCTCCAGAAAAAATAGAAAATACTTATTTATCATCATGTCCATTAATTACACAAGTTTTTGTTTATGGGGATTCATTACATTCTTACCTAACTGGTATTGTGGGAATCAATGTTGAGGCGGTTATTAACGCATTAATAGGGAAATATCCTATAATTGGAACTTGGAGCGAAGAAACACTAATAGCAAATTTAAATAAGGACAAAGTATTGAGAGGGAAACTACTACTCTTAATAAATTCATATTTAAAAACACTGCAAGGTTTTGAAAAACTTCATAATATTTCGGTTGGACTCGAGCCGTTAAAGATAGAAGATGATGTCATTACACCAACTTTGAAGATTAAGCGAGCTAAGGCGAGTGTTTTCTTCAAAGACACTTTAAACGAATTGTACAATGAAGGGTCCTTGATTAAGAACGGTAAACTCTGATTATACCGTTTAGTTAGTTTATTTAATGTAGATCGATGTTATGTAATAATTTTAAAAAATCACCGTGCTTATTAATTTAAAAGGTGTTATAGATAGTTGATATTTCTGCTCTATGTTTAAGACTATACTCTTGTTGTAACTATTTTAATGATACCACATCGCGTTACACGCAGATTGAAATATATAATAATGAAATCTGAAACAACATCAATATGACGCGTGTAACGATAAAAATAAACATGTATTTACAAGAATAATAGAAGAGATAATTTATCTTTATAAGCTTAAAAACTTTTGTTAAGAATTATATATAAGCTCAAACACTTCAGATTGGGAGCCACTATTTACTATTTGTTAAATACTGCGATTAAAGTAGTCATTTTATTGGTATATCTATTTAAATATTATTGAAGCAACGCTAAAGACATGAGTGGGATCGGAGAATCACGTACAGAACTTTTAAATTGGTTGAATGAACTGTTGCAATTAAACTACAAGAAAATTGAGGAATGTGGTACAGGTGCTGCATATTGTCAGATATTTGATTCTATATATGGGGATCTTCCTATGCATAGAGTGAAATTTACTGGTTCTGCGCAGTATGACTTTCAGTCCAATTATAAAATATTACAAAGTTGTTTGTCAAAGCATCAAATTGAGAAGACAGTGTATGTAGAGAAACTAATAAAATGTAAATTCCAAGATAATTTAGAATTTTTGCAATGGGTGAAAAAATTCTGGCTCCAAAATAAAGATGAAACACCATATTCACCGAATGCACGCAGGAAGTATAGGCCATCAACATCTTTGACTTCAACGGCATCAAATAATGGTGTTATCAAAAACAAAAAAGCTGCATATGGTTTATCTGGGTCTTCAAATATATCTGGATTAGCGAACTCTAGTAGAACATCTTCTTTTGGAACATCAAGAAAGGCTTCAAATGAGCAAATGTTGGGTTTACAAACAGAATTGTCTAATGCACACTCTAAAATATCAAAAATAAATGAAGACTTAAATAACTATAAAAATTCGCTAGATATAATGGAGAGAGAGCGTGCATTCTACTTTGGAAAATTAAGAGACATTGAAATTCTCGTGCAATCTACAGAAGATCTTATAAAAGAGGGAGTGTATAATGCTAGTTCTAATTCTAATAGTGACGAACTTCACAAATTTATTCAAAAGGTTCAAAAAATATTATATGCAACTGAAGAAGGTTTCGAAGTAAATGATGGAAATGATAATAAAAAGTCAGCCGGATATGAAATTGATGATGTTTATCGTGAAAATATAACTTTTAACAATAATATAAATGAGGAGAATAACACACGTAATCATAATACCAATAGCATGGGTAATGACTTTAATGATAATAATCAAGTAGGTAGTTATGAAATTGGTAATAACATTGAGAGCATTGATACTGTTTCCAGTTCAAATAGCATTGGGCTAATGCCATCTACCAATTTAGAAATTGAATTCAACAATAATAATAATAATAATAGTAATAATAATAATAATATAACTTCCCAAAATTTAATCATAGATGAAGAAACGTTTTAATTGAAATTTATCAAATATTTTAAAAATGAAATGTTGTTGTAGTTAGTTTAAATAATGCAGAAACATTGTGTAATTTCTAAATAAATATAAAATGTATTGACTTGATTGTTATTTACATAGTGTTAGTATTGACAGTGATGAATATTTGAATATTTTTTAATAAAAGAGAAAATTATTAAGATATTAATAACTACAAAGTTGACTTAAACTTTGTCAATTTAGCTTGGGACAGGAGATACATCATTTCCCATGTGTTTATCCTTATCGATCTTACTATCATTTAAATTTTTGGGATCTAAGTATTTTTCAAAAGCTTCGTTTCTTTCCGGGAATGGTCTAGGACCTAACAATCTAATCATGTCCTCTCTTGTAATTGCCTCTTTTTTGAGTAGCTCTTTCGCGACTATATCAACTTTCTCGATATTTTCTTGCAATAATTGTTTACATTTTGAATGTGATTCATCGATAATTCTCTTAATCTCTAAATCTATGGTTCTCTCTGTCTGTTCACTGAAAGGTTTATTAACTTGGAAGTTTCCTTGATTTGAATCAGTATCGTAGCACACATAACCTAGCTTTGGTGACATTCCTAATGCTGTTACCATAGATTTGGCCATTTGTGTAACTTTCTTGAAATCATCGTGAGCTCCACTTGTCACTGATGGGAAGTGCAATTCTTCTGAAACTCTACCTCCTAATGTCATTATCATTCTATGTTTGAATTGTTCTTCGGTAAATAAATAACGATCATCAGGAAGATATTGAGCATATCCTAATGTACCTTGACCACGAGGAATTATGCTGACTTTTAACAATGGATCTGCAAATTCTAAAAGCCAACCGCATATTGCATGGCCAGCTTCGTGATATGCTACAGTTTTTTTCTCCTGAGGCGATAACACTTTTGATTTTTTCTCTAATCCCGCTATAACTCTTTCTATAGCTTGCTCAAAATGCCTCAATTCAACATACGTATCATTGTATCTAGCAGCGATTAGTGCAGCTTCGTTACATGCATTTGCTATATCGGCACCAGCGAAACCAGGAGTTAAGGCAGCTAACTTGCCAGCAAGCATATCCTTGTCCCTTTTTGTTTTTAGAAAAGCAGGGTCCAAATGTAACTTTGCTAAGTGAACTAAATAAATAGCTTTTCTCCCTTCCACGTCAGGTGCCTCAATTTCGATATGTCTATCAAATCTACCTGGTCTCATTAAAGCTTTATCTAATACATCAGGTCTATTTGTACCAGCCAAAACAATTACTTGATCAGATGTTTCAAATCCATCCATTTCGACTAAAAGTTGATTTAAAGTTGCTTCTCTTTCATCGTTTGCACCACCTAATGCACCACCTTTACCCCTTTCTTTACCAATTGCATCAATTTCGTCAATAAAAATAATCGATGGAGCTAAACTTCTAGCTTGTTCGAATAAATCACGGACTCTTGAAGCACCAACACCCACGAACATTTCAACAAATTCTGAGCCTGACACAGATAAAAATGGAACACCAGCTTCACCAGCAGTTGCCTTAGCCAGTAAAGTTTTACCCGTACCTGGTGAGCCTGATAAAATAGCACCTCTTGGTATTTTAGCACCTAAATCTGTGTATTTTTTTGGGTTCTTTAAAAAATGCACAAACTCCATAATTTCTTGTTTAGCTTCATTACAACCTGCTACATCTTTAAAAGATATTTTAATATCAGTTTCGCTATTAAAAAGTTTTGCTTTAGATTTGCCAACACCAAAAATACCCCCATTGCCACCCATATTTGGGTTACCACCAGATGGGTTTAATTTTCTAGTGATGTAGTACAACCCACCAAGTAGTAACACAGTTGGTACAAATGGAAGAATATAATGGAAGGCAGAATATCTATCGGAAAATTTTATTGGGATTCTATCTTTGGTGGCAATGTTTAACTTGTCTTGAATTTGGTCCATTTCTTCCTCAAAAACAGCCACTGAACCGATTGTAAATGAAACAACAGTAGGTGTGTCATCATTACCTAAGCTTGGTATGAGTTCTGCTTCAACTAAATATTTATTTAGCACAGTAATTTTCTTGACTAAACCTTTTTCCAAGTATTTGATTTTAAAATCTTGAAACGTTAACGGTTCAGTGAAGTTATTTTCACCAGCAGATGATGTTAAAGCAAACATAAAAGAAAACCCAATAGATAATAACATTGTGTTGAAAAATTCTTTTGATTTAAAATAATTCATCAGATTGGGGATATCATTCTCATTAGCATTCTCCTTATCTGTTCCACTTTTTTTCTCATCGTTAGATTCTTTTTTATCTGAATTATTTTCTTTAGCGTGGTGATTGGTATTCTTGCTGTCTTTTAAATTCTTATCATTATTTTTTTTTAACAAATATTTTGTATTCTGTAAATACTGAGGTCTTGAAAAATGAAGGGCTCTTTTACTATTAAAATGTGACAATGCTAGTAGTCCCTTAGGAGTTGTGGGAAGTATATTATTGGCATGAACTATACTTAACTCAAATTGGACCCTGTTGCCACCCCTTTTGATAATACTATTAAATATATTTCTAGTTAGAATCAAGCTCTCTTTTCTATACATGCTTGATATTGTATTTAAGCGAGGACAGGTTTTTAAACAATAGTGTATGCTATTGATATCTCTAAATAGTTATATTTTTGAAGATACTAATCCACTTTTTCTGTTTCTTACAATTTCCGCTAATATCTATATATATTTTATGAATGTTACAATATTATACTCTATACTATATACATAAATATAAACTTAACTTTACAAAGTTAATATATTGATTTATGAAGGATCTCATTCATTGTTTTAATTAATCAGAAAGGCCTTACAAAAAGCACTAATTAAATTGTAGATATCTTTTCATTCGGGGAAATAAAACACCCTATCAAAAAAAATGACTATTCTACTGAACATTAAATATAAAAAAATTATCATTGTATACGAGCAAGTGTCTGATTTTTAGATATTGAAGTCAGGAAAATTTAGAGCACTTGATGGGTCAGTCGAATAGCTAGCTCATGCATGACAAGAAGTTTGAAAGATTGGTCATCACTACAAAAAATAATTCTAATCAATAAAATAATAACAACAGTCAATATTATATTTTCTATTTTCAATAGTTTTTGAGTTAAAAATGTTAAATCCAACAGAAAGGACAGTATAGATAGTATCAAAAATGGAATTGATCAAAGATCTGTAAGAGTTAGTAATATATTATTATACTTGAGTTCTAGTTCAATTTTTTTCATTTATCTTGAAGTTTTAAAAATTGGACAATTTATTCTTTTTGGGAAGATAAAATAGACGGCTCTTTGAAGCCTTTTATGTAAAAGAATATGATTGAATAATATTTCCTAAGATGTCATTAACATGATTGTAGTTTAAAGACATATATCAAAGATATTGATTGAATAGAGAGAGATAAAGAACCAATCACTTTTAGTACTTGTTGAAAAAATTAGATTATTCATAGATGTAATTGATTACTTATAAACAAACAAATTCATTTTGAGTTTAGTAATAATTGACTAAATTGAAGTTATGAACAATCCAATTTACATTGCTTTTATTAAGCGAGTACTAAACTATTGATACAAAACGAATAAGAATATTCATATGCTCTAAGATGTTTTTGAAAATACTAGTTTCATAATAATATATACTGATTTTACCGTTATCGGGAATATCTTCTTCGGTTGATATAAGTCGCCAAAACGGGATTTGACAAATTGCATTGTGTGCCACACAAAGAATATGTTTTTTCTAAAGTTTCAAGCATGTTTACCCCATTTAGAAATTTTTAGCAGTTCTTCTTTTCTAAATATAAGTGATGATATGATAGTGTAACAAAATTATAATTAATTTTGTATGGGCAGACCTGAGTATTCCTCTGTTTACTGCTTGGTTTTGTCTTTTATCGATAAGGAAAGGAACCCGCAATATATCTAAATTATTAATTGTGTTTCGAATCATTTTTTTTTTTTTTTAATTTACGATAGATAGAGAATCCAAAAAAAGAAATTAAAATGTTCTAAACATGTTTGAAGAAAGAATTCTCTTTCCAGTAAATTATAAATCCTCATGTACATTTGTTGAACCGAGATATTAATGTGGTGATTATCAAAAGATGAGAAGTGCGAATACTTTTTAGATTGACGCCTATCTTAATCTAAAGTTTCTTTTTTATTGATGCGAGCGATACATTATATAATCTGAAATCTTTTCAACAAAATACCACAACAAAGTTTCCTTAAAGAATTATATCTTCAAATTTGCGAAAATGAGCAAGAAAGATGAAAAATTCAATAAATTAAGTGAAAACGTAAAGGTACTAAAACAGAATAAGATACGGAATATAAATGAACATTTGCATTGTATTAATAAAAGTTAATACAAGTGAAAAGGCTATTTTCTGTTTCGAGAAAAGACTTATCGAAACGCCATGAAGTTAATGAAAGAGATGAAGCTATACATTAATGACACTTATCTAGGAGGAGAAAGTTCGTCTTAATGTATACATGTGTGTATCATCAGTGTATCCGTCCGTACGTTGATAAGGTTTTTAGATATATTAACTCTACTGGAAACATTACATTAGATTAGATTAGATTAAAGATCATATTTTACATAATCAACGGGACGTTACTTTAAACTATACAGGAAAATTAGTGAGTTTATCCAATGATGATGTAATAGTATAAATTTTTATCCGTTTACTCTGTGATTCCCACAAAGATTTGGTTTTTGTTGATTAAAGTGATGATAGCTATATATTTATTATTCCAAGATACGCTAATCTCTATTCTTAACTATCTCACTCGGGGTTATGTAAAATTCAAGTACAAATCTTATATGATACATGTAACACGGACAAGGTAACTTATACATAGTGCGGCTGTATCCTATTATCCCCATTCCGTCTATACGATAATTTTATAGATAATGATGAACAAACTAACGGGATTGATATTCCTTCAAGTGAATCAATGTATCTGAAATGAATCATTATTAATTAACATATGTCTCAGTGTATTAAAGTAATTATATAGGTAAACATTATTCAATATAACTTTGTACGTATGTTTATGATTTTGAAAAATAAAGTAATACACTTCTACGAAGTTCCTTAGTGTGTGTGTTAATTAATTAATGGTTTTCAGTATCTCTCAGAAGTAACTCTAATTTTGAGTGTTTTTTTTCATTTCTTTTTTCGACCCCTTACGAGCTTTTCTTATTTATGCAAATAAGATCTAGAAAAAACCGTTCTCGGCTTAACAAGTAAACGTATAATATTATTTAGTATCTCCTTGTAAGCACTGTGATGGCCAAGAAAACATTTTGAAAAAAATGGAAATTAATGTGGCGTCTTATTCATTCTAAATCTGTGTACGTATTTTGTGTGGTGTTTTTTCATTTTGTACTTCTCTTTTTCAATTTTGTTGAAGATTTTTTTTCTTTTTTATAATATAAAGAAATTAAAGAAAAAATAGAGTTTGTACGCACGAATCATGGTGTTCATGCAATGAATAAAAATAAACACATATTTCCTTTGTTTTTTAATTTTCTTTGCTTTCTTATTCTTTCAATCATATGGTATATTTTCATAGACCCGGTACATTGCTTATTGAACTGACCTTTTTGTGATCTCTGTAATGATTTTAACATTCGCTCAGTCAGTTTCTCTCTTTATGTATGGTGTACCTGAAAATAAAGAAATAAGGGTATTAGTGAAAGTTATCTTTTTTTTTTTGTTTCTCTTTTAATAAAAAAATTCCGCTGAAAAGCCAAGATACTAATAATATGAAGTAGCAATATTGAATTTTCCCACCAACAAAAAAACAAAAAAAACATTTTCAAAATAAGAAAAGTTGGGAACTAAGGTTGTTTAAGTTTCCTTTCGGCACTGTATGAAGTTAGAGGTATGCGGGAATATTTTAGAAGATCTATCTTCTGTTAATTATAGTCTTCGAACTTTCTCTCACATCCCGTATGTACAAGAAGGTTTGTTCCAATTGTATTTTACTCATTATTAAAGGAGAATATAATGATAAAGAAGAGGAGGCCGAGATACTTAACCAGTTCTATCACTGTTTATTTAAGAAGGTAGAGAAACTGGAAAAAAATCACTACTAATTAGCATAAAGGTATGTTATGATTATGTCCTTATAGGGATAGAAATGTGGATTTCTTCTTTATTCAATCTTCTCTTTTCAGGGAAGAGAAATATATATGCAGTTTAAAAACATGATTTCCTGAAAAAGGCCCTACCTTGTTTTCTCGTTGTCTTATTTGTTCGAAAATGTAGTCATCCACTCGCACTCTCGCACTCTCGCACTCTCGCTCTCACGTTCTCACGCTCAAGCTCTCAAAAAAGAACAAAAAAAACGTCACTATTTCTTCTTTTCCAGTTAAATTTGTGTCAAAAATGTTCTTCACAATACTGTAGACTAATCAACAATTAAAATTTTGTTTAGTTTTAAAACTTTTCCTAAACTAGATTGTTATTAAAAGGTAATGTTTTATTATCTTTGTGTTCTTTTCTGAGATTGATATCGGACAAAGTAAAATACATTTTGAATCAATATAATATTTCTAAATACGATAAATATAGAGACAAAATAAACCTGAAAACTGTGGATCTCATGTAGAGAAATAGGATACAATAGTTTATATCTACTAGATACAATAAATGGATTTTACACTTTATCAGGGATCGGTTTAATTGAGGGAATCACGGCATTATTTTTGGTTTTGTGCACGGTTTGTCTATCTTTTATTCGAATTATTAGTATTAATTAATTAATTAATTAATTATTAGTCGTAGGTTCGTTTTAAGTAGTCTACTTGTTTCTAATTACTGGTTTCTTGTTTTTTTTGCCTATTAGGTAATTTTAGCATATTATGTCGTAGAGTTGAAATAAAATATGCTTGGCTTCTATATGTTATTCTCTCTTTTTCTTTTTTTTGTTTATTTTTTTGTCTCTCGGTATTGGCTCTTAATTGTTTCACTACATGATCTTAGTGAATCAACCAACAATTATAAATTAATTGTAAAGAATAAAAATATAATAAAAAAAAAAAAAAATTAAAACCTTATATGTTTCTGGAATTTTTTATCATGGAAGAAAAAGAAAAAAAAGAACCGATTAAGATTAAGATTTTAGAGTTTGATAATTTTCCATCCCAAATGAACTGTATTGCATACAAATTTCGAAATTGTGGGTTAAAAACATTGTAAACCTTGATAGAAAATAAAATTTAAATAATTTGTTTATTCTTAATCCTCATAGGAAAACGAATAAGTGAATAATCGATAGTTAAAAAGAAGAAGTTAATAAATTACATAGGACAACTTTTCTTTCAGAAAGCAAATAAACCGTTACTTCCTTTGATGATTTGGAAAACTAGATTTAAAGATTGTTTAACCATATTGTGTAGATATAGATTCCAACAAGCATGTAAGTAGCTCCTCTTATTTTTATTTCTTTTATTGGCATAATCCGAGTATGTAAAGAACAATAGTCTTTCTGTTACATTGGATTGAAAAGTTTAAAGGATTAAGAAATAAGAAATATATATATATAGTAAGACAAATTTAAAACTTTCGAATTTTTAGAAATCTCAAATATTAAGAGCACTTTAAAATTTTTAAGCTTATTGTTCATTTATATTCAGAGGATATATTATAATCAAAAAACAAATCAACTCGATAATCAATCAATTGATAAATTCAGTTAATTATTAGTCCGTGGTAAATATTAATAGTTATATATAAACAAAATAATCAATTAGAACTATAAAAAATTAATAAAAGTCATTTTTTTAAATCAAATGGAATCCAATTCAAATTTGCCTTCAATTAAGAGCATTCTATATTCAACACCTGGGTCATACAGTGATGTAGTTGAGGGACAGGAATTGAGGCCAGCCTTGAGTACGAATGTTTTACCAGGATATATGCCTGAAAACCAACAATTTGGTAACTTCTCGGGTTATCCTAGTAGTCATTATTCAACATATTATTTCGGTCCATCTAGCAAAGCAGGCAGTTCACCGGTATTAACGCCTAGTTCATATTTCCCTCCCCAAAGGGAAAGCCCATTTGTTAGATCTTTATCATCACCATCAACAACAAAGCCGACTATTCCAACTTTCAAAAATAATAGTATGCTTTTCCCAACAAGAATAAATCAATATAATCAAAATCCAACTAAACAATATAGTAATTTAGCTGAATATAGTTTACCACAACCTTATACCAGAAGATTTTCTGATTGTAGTGCTTTCTCTAGTAGACCTGTAGAGCCTCAACAAGGTCAATATAACCACAATTTCCTTTTTAAACAAGAAAATTTAGGAAACGAGTCTCCAAAAAGTAAGTCCATCCAAGAAAAATTTGATGGCATCGATGATATGACTATTACTGTACCAAAACGATGTAGGTGTCGTAACTATACCAAGAGTGGTCAGCATATCCCTCGACCAAGAAATGCTTTTATTCTCTTTAGACAGTACATGCATGGTGAAATGTTTGGTAAACATAAGAATACACTAATTTCACATGGTTCATTCAAGACAAACTCGTTAATTTCGAGAGAAATTGGACAAAAATGGCGTGCTTTACCAGATAAGGAAAAAGAACACTGGCACGAATTAGCTAAAAAGGAAAAAGAAGAACATAAATTAAAATATGCTGACTATAAATATATACCGAGACGTATGGAAAAATTCAAGAATTCAAAAATAATAGGGTCTAAGTCAACTTCACAAGTTGACGATAATAAGAATAAAAATAAAATAATAAATTCAGACTCAACAAAAATGAAAGTTGATTCAAGTAGTAGTGAATGTAGTAGTAGTGACAGTGATGGAAGGGAATTATGTGAGTATTGTACTCTACAAAAAAGGGGATTGATTTCTAATAATATTGCACCATCAAGAAGAAGGTCAATAAAAAAAGCAGAAGCTATTAAAAAATAACGAATTGCATCTTCTTATTTAAAAGCATTGTTATATAACAAATAATTTTTATATTTAATAAAATGTAAAATAGGTGGGTATATAAATTAAATTAAATAAAATAAAACATAAGAATAAAATTTTATAATTTTCATCTAAATTCGTTTAGAATTTCATTAGTTCAAACTAACAAATTGTCTGATATAGTAAACTCTCTAAACGTTAACCATTTCGATTGTATATTTAATGCATTTAATACTTTGGTGTAATGGTTGTATAAAATAGTTTGATATATATAGCTTTACATACTGTCAGTCGTTAACTTTAATGTCATTGAAAGAAATATTATGGAATTTTTGTATCTGAAATCTCCGCGAAGAGATGTCTTGCGTTTTGTTTTTCAATGTTATTAGCGTTTTAAATTTTCTGAAATAAACTTGCTAAATATTGGAAAAGTTAAATACATGAAATTGATTTGAATAATTCCTATATGACAATTCGAACTTTTGATCTCTAAACTACTATTTTTTTAGATCATTCATACTAACGGGATTAGCAACTTGAAAATTCAGGAACGTTAAAGTCGACTTTAAAATTACAGCGGAACTCTCAACCGAAATTTAAGTGTACATGCATATACACACATACACACACATAAATTGATATATATACATACACATAATGAGTAATCAAGTTTTATATGAAAGATTAGGGCAATCTACAGAATTAATTTCGACAAAATTGATTGAATTGATTAAATATTCATCTGTTGATGATAATAATGAGGACGGAGATGATTTAGCCCAGGAGAATTCAAAGATATCCTCTGCCACGGCCAGCATACTAATGGTCAATAACCAAACTGCCCAGTTGATAAAAGGTATCCAGGATTTATTGGTACTGAGTAGAACAATAAGAGAAAAATGGTTGTTGAACCAGATACCTGAAGACAATAGTTCACAGGAAGAGATTGAGAAACTGGAACTAGAAAACTTGCAATATTTATTAAAAAAAGCAATGACCGAAATTGCCGGACACGAATAAAAATATAGCCACCCTTCATGTTCAAAGTTGGATTGACTATACATATTACATAATACAAGTTTGTTACATGTTGATTAACATACCGTTTTGGTAGAAGCTGATATTGAAAATGTTGAGAGCTTGTAATTGAAATGGGAGTACTACTAAACTTTGGCAGATATTTATATCTATCAGCTAACAAGATATGGTTTGCAGGTATTTTTATACCCAAAGATGAATGTGATGTACTTTGGAAAACTTTAAATGTTGTTAACTTAAGGATTGTCACCGTTTAATAATAGTTACTATCACAGTCTTCTTACATATATCTTAAATTTCTGTTCATATTTGTCATAATTTACGAAAGATATATTTTCGCGGATACACAGCATAAAGGATTTCAAAGAAAAGCAAAAATAAATTAGAATGTACAAAAGGTAAACAAATGATTTATAAGAATTGTAATAATTAAATTTTAATAAATAGTAGTTAATAAATTAAATATATTCATGATTGCTTTTGTTGTTATACCAATCTATATTTAAAGAATAGATTGTCAACAACAGTTACTAATATTTTGTATATTTTGTGTTTTTCTTTTTATTTGTTAAGTTGAATTAGAATTCAATGTCTAGAAGGAGATCGCTAAATTTAAAACCTGTGTATCCATTGAAGATGGAGACTTTACCGCTTACAGAAGAGGTCAAAGCTCCACCAAGTAGCTCAAGTAGCAAAGTTGTACCAAATATATATGAAGATGATGATAATGTGACCTCTGAACTTAGGGCAAAATCTTATGAATCAGATGACAGTTTTAAGTTCAAGAGACATAAGTCAAATCAAATGCCTGGTGTACCAACTTTAGGAGAAAGATTAGATAATTTTCAAGATATTCAAAAAGCCAAATGGATGGATAATTTTAATTCCTCAATACCTGAATATCAAAATTTGAGAGTGGATAATACGGAAAAAATTACAATTGATGAGAAGTTTTCGCAAGGCGCTAAACCCAATGTATCACAGCAACCATATGGACCTTATTTATATTATTACCCAATTCCACCGTCTTCATTACCTATGATGCCATACAATTCTCAAAAAGTTGTTGAGATGAACGAAGGTTCTCAAATGAGAAATGGTACATCGATGCCAATGTATTATGCTTCGCAACAAGGGTTTTATCCTGAACAATCATTCATGTATTCCCAAGATCCTAATTTACAAAATAGATTAATACCCGCACCACATCTATATCCATCATACCCAATTGTGAATCAAAATGTGCAATTTCCTCAAAAATCAAAGGAAAAAAGGAAATCATTGGCTGAACAAAGAGGCCGTCGTGTGTCGAGAATTTTTAATCAAGATGGGCAAGTGGGAATTATATCGCCGCATAAGGATGTACCAACTCAAGATTTTTATAGACATATAGGGAATTCGTCATTTGGTAGAGATCTACAAATACGACAACTTTTCAGTTGGTGTTCAATTAGAGCCTTACGCAATGTAGAAAAAATGCAATCAAAGAAAACAGCGGATGATAATTTTAATGAGTTGGAAAATAAAAATAACAATTATGATGATCCGAATATTATTGCAATTTCGATCTTGAAAGATTTTGTCAGTGATCTTAGAAAGGATAAACTGCATATAAATTGGGAAGGTGATGTAAATGAAGAAACAGATGATAATACATCTCAAAATGAAGCTGACGATGTAGATTTAAATTTTGATGAACATTTATTTGACGATACAGAAGACATAATAAACACGGTTGATGAAACAAAAGCGACGAAGAGAAGAAAAGCAAAAAAAAGAGGTATAGAAACTAAACCTAAAGTTAAAATACCTAATGTTAAAAATATTGAAAATCAAAGAAATTTAAATATTTTAGAATCAAAAATTGAAAATTATAGAACCGAAATTGCAGATTGGTCTAATAACTTGAAATCTCAAAATTGGAAAACCGAATGGGCTGAATTAGAAAAATATATTGAATTTGGAAGTTCTGAAGACAGTATTATTGACAATGAAATAGACATTAATTTCCAAACTGTGCAGAATAAATTATTTTCACAAGTTGACAAGTTGTATTCTCATGCTTCATTACTTGATTCTACTAGTAAAGCATTATCGGAGCTCACGATAAGCAAAATAGAAATATTATCACATGAGTTTCATAAAATTAACAAATCTGATAAAACTAAGATCAATTCCAAGTCCTTGTTAATGGAATTGAGCAATGCATTAAACAATTGATAAGTACTGTCATCTATATATTTAATCGATCTTTTTTTGGTGGATTATATTCTTATGTAATTAGATATCAATCTGTACTACAGTCAATGAATTGTAACATTATTGAAGTAATTATTATCGTTATTGTTATATTCTTATGTTTAACATATTTTAATATATTGTTACAAAAAATTATATTTTTGATTTTTACTCATAAAATTCAAAAAAGTTTGAACTAAATGATAATATTTGGCAGCCTGATATCTTCAATGACATATTTATTTTTGAATAGTCTAATAAATACTAAAAAACTTAATAATTATGAATGTTTTTCTTAAGAATATTAGCTTATATATATGTAAATAAATTATGAATATTTACCATAAAGAGTAAAAAAGTTCCTATTCCTTATCAAGATCTTTAGATATTTTATCCGGAATTGTCAGATTACTCTCTAAGAAGACACCATTTTCAGCTGCAAGATCTAAAATTTTTTTTCTCTTTTGTATTTCACGGTTTATCAGTTTAACTTTGAATTTCCTTACTTGTCTCTCAGCTTCATAAAAAGAACCTAGAAATATGAATGAACCATAAAAAAGTACCTTTGAAGGAGTTCTTAGGTTTTTGAATGTGGGAGCATATTTGTTTATTATATAAGCTGCAGTTATACCAACTAAACAACCTTGAGCTGCACCAATACCTAGTGAAATAAGTAACTACTTCTTTATATCATGTAATCATATGTACTTTTATATTATAGTTGAAATTGGTTATTTCACCAATCTCAAAAAATTAACAACATAAGGTTACAAAAACATTGGTCAGTAAAAATTAAAACAATAATGCATAAAACACAAAACAATCAAAAAAATTTGACATACCTCTTTATTAAATTGTTCCTTAGTATTCCTATCAACCTTCTTATCCACAACTGTTGACATAATTAGAGATTTGGTAAGTTAGACTATATTTATTTTTTCGACTTCTGTTCCCTTCTTTATAAAATAATGATTCTTATTTGAACAATAGTTAAATATCTGGTATTATATTTTGATTAAAAAAAAAATAATTGAATACTAATCAATCACATATTATTATTATGCAAGATGAGTTATGAATATTAAGTTAATTATAATTTATGACTAAATAAGTGTATATTTTATAATAGATCCAACCCTTAACTTTTCAATTTTTTCAGTTTTCAGATAACAAAAAAAACTGTATCACTGTAAATGATTTTTTTCGCAAGACTAAAAACTTAATAGATCAACTTAGTCAAGTAATCCTTGTTATTGTCGATTCTCCTGATTATAATTCCGAATATAAAAATACCATTCTGAACATAACAATTGATAAGGATTAACTAATGCCCTTCATCTTAATATATATAACCATCACCAAGAAAGTTTAAGCTGTAATGACTTTATTATATATTCTTGGAAAGTGTACGTAGTTCTATTTAATTCATAGATATCGAACATCACCTTGAGTAAATTAATATTATGAGTTGAGTATATTTGGATATACAAATAAATACACTTACATAACTGAAATTGATTCAGTGTATATCTACATATATCTATATATTAATAAATGCATTTCAATCAACTATTTATGCTTCCTTATTCTTCTATATTGAGGCAAAAGAATATTCATTAAAGTCACATGACAATTAATGAAATTTTTTTTTGAAAGAGTTTAGTAATCATTAAATATTGCGATGAGATTGATACATATAATAGAACCATAAGATACTCTAACAAGTATCCTATTAGAATAAAAAACATTACTAATAAGTTCGATTTGATTTGGATAACGTACATTCATCTTTTTATAAAAAAAATATTATTAGAGTCTTCCATTATTAAGTTTCTCCAGTATTGAAGAGACGGCATACACAGATAACACATACAAAAAGACAAAATAAAAAGTAAAATGGAGACTAATACACCCGAGCAGGCTATTCAAGAAGTTGAAAATGTTCCAGACGAAGAATTTATCGCTACTAATGAAGTTGATCAAGAAGTAGTTGCAGATGATGATGCTCCTATGGATGAGGATGATGAAGACGATGACGCTGAACAACAAGTGGATGACAAAAATGAAGATGAAACTATTGAAATTGATATGTCGAATAACTCTGTAAGTTATTTTGACAAACACAGCGATTCGATTTTTACCGTTTTCCACCATCCAACTTTGCCTTTAGTAGTTACTGGTGGTGGTGATAATATTGCGAATTTATGGACTTCCCATTCTCACCCTCCTAAATTTGCAGGCTCTTTGAATGACCATACTGAATCTGTCATTAGCGGTGGCTTTACCACAGACGGTAAATTCTTGGTCACAGCTGATATGACTGGTAAAGTACTAATCCATGCTTCCGCTAAAGGTGGTGCTCAATGGAAATTAACTTCATCATTACAGGAGGTTGATGAAGTAATTTGGTTAAAATGTCACCCAACAATCCCAAATATTTTTGCTTTTGGTGCTATCAACGGTTCCGTTTGGGTTTATCAAATTAATGAATCTGATGGATCTGCTGATCAAATTATGTCCACTTTCGTTCACACTATGGATTGTACAATGGGTGAATTTATCAACATCGATAAGGGCGAAAATGTTTTGGAATTAGTAACCTGCTCTGCTGATGGTACTGTTGTTGGTTGGAATTGTTACACCGGTCTACAGCTATTTAAAATTACTCAGTCTGAAACTAAAGGTGTTGCTGCACCATGGGTTTCTATTGCAGCAGCACCACTTAATAAGAATAACTCGACTCCAATCATAGCTTGTGGTGCGAATAACGGTGTACTTGCAATCATTAATTGTACAAATGGTAGTGTGTTACATCTTTCAACTGTAATGGAATTAAAAGAAGATCAAGAAGAACTAGATTCATCTATTGAATCTATTTCCTGGTCTACAGATTTTCCACTGCTTGCTATCGGTTTAGTTTGTGGTGATATTCTAATATATGATATCAATACTTGGAGAGTAAGACGTAAATTTACTTTAGAAGATGCTGTTACCAAATTATTATTCGATAAGTCTGATCTATTTGTTTCGTGTATAAATGGTAAGGTGTACCAATACGACGCTAGAACTGGTGCTGAAAAGTTTGTATGTTGTGGTCATAATATGGGTGTTCTAGATTTTGTGTTAGTTCCAGGAAAAGACAATAATTTAAGAAGATTAATCACTGCTGGTGATGAAGGTGTATCCTTAATTTTTGAGGTTCCAAATTAATTAAATATTATTTGAGAAAGCATTTTAGAGCATTACAATAAATTAAAGGACGTCGTTTCATAAGAATACTGACATCATACATATAGCAATACATTCAAAGATATATATATATATATATATATATATATATATATATATATTAATTCATCTATTTTGACTTGAGTCTATTTTAAATATGTATTCGTAATAAAAAATAGTATTCAATAAATATATTATCATTAAAGTATAACTATCTAAATTTCGTTTAGGTATCAATCTATCAAATTAATTTCATTTTTCTAGAGCTTTCTTTACCTTTTCGTCAATTATTTTTTCAATGAATGATTTCAAGACACTTGATTCCTTATTTATTTCTGTATCAAGAACACTAACAATTTGTTTCTCGATAACTTTACCTGTCAAATCAACTTCAATATCGACAGTATCACCAATTTTCTTCAATGGCATACAGACAACATCTTGAGTATGCTTAATCATACTAATATAAAATGTATCGTCATTATCAACTCTTATAATGGTCAAGGAAGCACCATCAATACAGATGAAACCTTTTTCGACAATAAACTTATTATACTCAGCGTCTCTTAATTTAAAACCAAAAATTTTTGAATTTCCTTCATCTTCAATATGTGTTATTGAGGCAATCGTATCGATATGACCTTGAACATAATGCCCACCGAATCGTACGTCAACAGAAACGGCTCTTTCCAAATTAACTTTTTGACCATTTTTCCAAGATGCAACGTTGGTTCTTTTAACAGTTTCAGGAGAAATCCCAACTTTAAATGAATCATTGTCAAATTCAGTGACGGTTAAACAAATTCCATTTACGGAAATTGAATCACCAATATGACAGTCGCCCAAAATTTGTGAAGCATCTTTAACCTTTAAAGAGATACCTTGACCACCTGCAGAAGACTCATCGAATTCTTTATAAGAATCAATAGTACCCATTAACTCTACAATACCTGTAAACATCTTTATCTTATTGTATATTTATATTTATATTTATATTTATATATATATATGTGTATATATATATTTTCCTTACTGTTATATTATTATTTCTTGGTGGAGATAACCTCGATTTAAAAAATGTATGAATAGAAATTGTATTCAAAAACTAAACTAAGAAAATATTAAATAACAAATAATTCTAAGATATATGTTAAGTTTATATCATAAATTGAATAATGCTTTCAATTTAAATTTGTTAAAGTCAAAGTTAACATTATTAATTAATTACTAATCCTAATTATTAATTAATAATTGTGAATAATTTTAACCATTGCATAAATTTCATATATCTCTTTTTTAGAGAAGCTTAGTAAAGTTAATTTTTCAATTATCGCTGAATTTAATAAAAATTTCGAAGACAGTAAAAAAAAAAATTGAACACACAAATGTACGCATTTAAGAGCAACATTTTGAATTGAGAGACCCCTAGGGCTGACAAAGACTAAAATTAATACCTTTAAAGAATTTAATACAAATTTAGAAAATAATGAATCATGTTTTTGTTGTAAGCACTTCTTAATTAACAAGTTAGAGGATATGATTAAAAAACATTTATCTAAAATAAATTAATGCCATTTTTACTTTAAAACCTTTTTAAAGTAATTAAAAATATATTTCGAGTTTTTGTTTGTTAATCTAATTTTAATTGTATTTGAAGCAAACTGAAGATTGGTTATTAAGGGAGAAAAGAAAATATTGGGATGAGTATTTCATTGTCAGAATTAATCGAATTAAGAAATAACATTGTTGGTAATGACTTATTAAAGAGACAAATTATTTTGGAAAAACAGTATATCAAAACGATAATTTTTCTTGATGTTTGTCACGATTTATATTTGGAAGACATTGAGGTCAAATTGGACATTGTATATTCTATATTATTGCTTAATAAATCAATTAAGCACACCATTATAAATGAATATAAATCATTTATAGTAGATTTTAAAAATAATATTAGCGATTCGAATTTTATTGAGAAACATGTTTTCAATGATGTAACTGACACAATAATTTTAAGGTTTCTAAAGATTTACAATTTATTATTGACAGATGATTATTTCTATGAAGGCGATATGAACTATTCAAATGATAAATTTCTGAATAGGTTAGATGAATATTTAGAGAAATGTTATTTAGATAAAAAAGGGAAAGAAAGTGATTACGATATTTTGGTAGAATTATTGAAAATTTTTGACTACCATATTAATGACAGAATCAATACCCAAGACGGGTTGAGTAATAGCATCAGTGTTAATTTATTAAGAAATCAGATAATGAAACTATTGGTTTTACTCTTTGATAAATATTCCGGTAATATAAATTTAAAATATAGTTTGATAAGAGATGCATCGGATAGGAAAGATATGGGCATTAGTCTAATCTTTGATGAAAATATCTTGCATTACAATGCCAATGAAAGTTTGACAAAATCAAAATTCACTCCTAATTTTTTTGAAATATCAGATATATTAGATAGACAAATTCTCATACTGGGGTTGAATTTATATTCGGGATTATTTTCACAAGAAAAGGAATATCCAATGGTATCTTTAGAATTATTCAAATCGACAGATTTTAATTTATTTATCAAAAGCCTTTTATCGAATAATGATATTAATTTAAAATGCGCGTCTTTGATTTACCTAACAAAACCTTATATCTTATCATCTGAGTATAGGAAGGATGTCATTACTCTGAAATTATTATTACCTCACTTATTTATGACATTGGACTTTAGCTATTTACCTCATCGATTCAATCCTTTAGAATTATTGTACACGATGATTAGCAAATATAATTTAACGTCAACAAATAATCCAATAATAACTTTTATGGGGGAGTTGCATTTGTTCAAAGGAATTTTACAAACATTTGAAAATTGTTTGAAGTTAGATGGTCAGACAGAATCCTCCATAAAAGCATTAGTATCAATTTTAAGGATTATGGCATCCGTTTCATTAAATAACAGCTCTTATAGAACTTTAATAATGAAAGTGAACAATCTATTATTAAATATCGAATCGTCACTACTATCACATTTTGAACTAACCTCAGAATTTATTTTAAACAAAGATGATATTTTGAATATGATTAATAATATCTCTTCAAATACCAATACCAACAAACCAGCTGACTATTTACCCAGATTAAAGGATACGGAATTAACATTAGCATGTTTAGAATTAGTAAAGTCGATATCTAGAAGTACAATAACAGTCAGGACAAACCTTAAAAGGAATGAACTAGCTCTACTTCTTTTAAAACTGTTACAAAATTCTCACAAAATTCTAAAAACTTTTATATTTGCTGGAAAAAATATATTAGTAGATGAATTGAATATTATGATTGTTACTTTGGGAATAATTGCGAACTTGGTAGTAGAATTTTGTAGTCTTCAAACCTGTATTTTAAGGAATGGTATACTTGATATAGTAAACGACATACTAATCAATCCGTGCTTCATAGAAGATGATTCTTGGATAAAGATTAATGGCACATTTTTACCAACAGATCTGAAAGAAAAGATAAAAGAAAATTCACTTTGGATACTTAAGAATTTAATGTACAATGCCAAGAATCCGACAAAGTTAAAATTATTAGATTCTATTCCAGCTGAGGTCTTACTCAATTTTATAAATGATCCAAATATGGCTGTTCAACAACAATGCTTTGAACTATTAAAAAATTTGACATGCAACTCTAGAAAGATAATCAATATTATTTTAAATCATTTTAAGGAGGAAAGTGAACTTGTAGAAGGCGAGTTAATCAGTTCAGAGGAGTCGGTGTACTTTTTTGAATTCATTTCTCACAAACTAAAAAACTTAAACGTTGGAAACCCTCATCAAAGTAAAATTTTTGAATCTATTCTCTATATCATCGTTAACATTTCAGCAGTGAATGAAAACAAGAAGGATCTGATTATGAAGGAAGATGAATTACTCATGATAATATGCGATATCTTAAGAGAGTCTGAAAGCATCAAGGGGAAATATAATAACAATTCTGAGTTCAAACTTGCCGCTTTATGGATATTAAGTAATTTGCTTTGGAATTCAAGCATTTCGCATTATACAACTTATGTCTTACAAAATGGAAATTCAATACAAAATGCTAACCAGACAGATAATCAAACTGATGAAAGCAATGAATATAGTATAAACAATTCTCAACATAGCATATCTGATACATCTAGAGTATCATACCGTGAGAATGAAGATATAAGCAATAATGATGTGAATGAATTCAATGAAGAAGGCGAGTCATCATCTAATAATATAACAAGTACATTCCAAATAGATGAAGAAGGGGTTAATGATTATAGGGATGTGCAAGATGAAGAGAGTATTGAGAACCATCATATAATAAGGAGTAACAATGAGTCGTTTGACGATCGACAAGATATTGAAATGTCCAGTTCAAGAAATATGAGTAACGAAGGAGGGCGTAGAACCTTAAAAATGCCTGATGAAACGGAGACATTGAATCCTGATAACAGCGATACTAATGACAACAGCGATGATTTCATCAGAACAGATGAATCAATTAACTATCCTTCCAAGAAAATGAAGCAAGAAATTTTAACTAAAAGATGTCAAAAACTAACTCAATTGGGCTTGTACACACTAGTTAAACAAAACATTTTTGACAAATCGATCACAGTGAAAGAAAAATCTAAATCATTACTTTATCATATGGATTTTCTATTGATGGAGTATCGTTAGGGAGTAATGATATTACGTGTTGGGTATTAAGGTAAAATAATTGAAATCTAATAAACTCCAACTATGGTAATTGTTTTTTATTTGATCTATTTTAAGGTTTGTTAAATTATACAAAAATTATATTATTGCATTAGTATAATCAAATAAAATAAAGCCAATATCATTCAATATTTATATTCTATTTTTTTTTTTTGAATTTTAAAAAAAAAAAGAAGAATCATCAGTTCAAGAGAAAGTGTATATCATTTACATAATGGAAAAGAAAATTAATATTCAATAGTAAGTAAAATAAGTTTGTTTACCTTCTAATTATGTTCGTATTAAACTCTTATCATCCTTTTAATTGTGTCGTTTGAATGACAATGTGACAGACCTGACAGACCTGACGTTCTTGTGACAAACTTCCATTTAGATATTTTTTGTCTGAATTCTCGGTTACTTCAAATTCTTCCACTTATTTACTATAGAAAGATCACGTGTTATCATACCTCCTGTTTACTACTACAAAATTTTAACACACTTCTCTTGTTTATAAGGTTACTACTCTCAAATTGCTCTCAAACCGGAACGAACGGTCGAAAACTCACGCGGAACGCGGAGACCCTTTTTTTTTGGGCATCTGTTTCTCACTGTTGCTGCGCCGTTTGACTCTGGGCATCCATCACCTTACTTAGAAAGATTTGAAAAAAACAGTAAAAGTCACATGATCAGATATAATTGGAAGAGAGAGTTAAAAGTTCCAAAAAACAAAAAAACTCGTACAGAGAAACAAAGTACAAACATAATGATCACACACTCCGTTCGGTTGGTGGCTCGAACTGTGAAATAATTGGGAGACCGTGAATTATTAATGATTATGAATCATATACATCGCTGAAATTATTTAGATACTTTGAATATACGTAGATAATTGCTTTAATCCACACTTGTGGAAACCAGAACAAAGTAAGATATCTACATAGTTAACGTTCATGAAAAGTTAAATAATAAGAACAATATACTTCTTGTAAAAAAGAACAATTTATTTACCATCATTCCAAGATCTATACATTCCACTATAATATTTCTTATATAAAGAGTCTAAAAATATTACAACAAAGGTTCTCTATACACCATTGTAATTTATCAAAAGTTCATTAATTGTTCGTTTTTTGCTATCTATCGATATTATGCATTGATACAATTGTTTTGCAATATATCTCCAAGCAAAGTATTCCTTACATTTTGTTTAAATTTGTACCAAATATTCATATATACATACGGGTATATATTTAATTTGACGTGAAGGAATACTAAAAAAAAAAACAACAACAGAAGTACGAATTATGGTTTCTGAATTCATTTGGAATCCATTTTATATTTCAGAGGATCCAAAGGAATTACCAACTTACACGACACCTACATCAGCAATTCTATCCGTGTTGTATAGGAATGTTAAATCAATTTTCAGTTATAAATCTATTTCTGATCCAAATTTATTAGATTATAGTTTACAAAAATGGGTCAATAGAAATAACAATGATGTCTATTTCAATGAAATCGATATTTCAATCAATGCAGGTTCAGCTCCATTAGGGTATGCTAATTCTTTTAAAGGTATCACTGGTATTGTCACCCCAGGTTTTGGTTTACCTTATTTTATTGACAATTTTAAGAAAAACAATGGAACCTCAAAATTTGTTTTTTTCGTAGGGACCTTAGATTATGACGAAGATAAATCAACTTTGATTAATGATTACACTGTTCCTCTTAACGCTGCCGAAAGATTGGGCTTTCCTGTGATTTCCCCATTGGGTATCAATGAAGTTCAGGCAACAAGTTTGTTATCTATTGTAGTTGCTAAACTTGCTTCCACTAGAGGTGTAATTTATTTATTCGATGGTATAAATATGAGCAAGACCGTATTACCTATAACAGAAAACATTGATGCTAGTGAAGAATTGATAGCAAAGATTGGTGAAAGTATACCGATTAACCCAACATTCGAAGATGTTCTTGATAAGTTCAATGAAACTACTGGCCAAAATTTGCATAATTTTGAATATTATGGTGCTGAAGATGCTGAAACAGTTTTTGTAACTTACGGTACGATTGAAAATCAACTATTCAAAGATATTATTGAGAGCTCCAATACAAAAGTTGGTTTGGTTTCTATCAGAATTCCATTACCATTTGCAAAAGATAGATTCGTTACTCATATTCCAAAATCTACCAAAAATATTGCAGTAATTAGCCAATTTAAGGACAGCTCTAATCCAAGCTTTTTGAAATCTCAAATATCTCATGCTTTATTTGTTAATAATCGTAAATCTGTCACTATTTCTGATTATTTGTACGAACCTTCGTTTGTTTGGTCTCCATCTGCGGCTAAACAAGTAGTTACGTTGTTTATTCCTGATTTTGAAACACAAGAGTTAACTAACGACGCAAAGAAATTTATCTTTTGGTCGTCTGATAAGAGTTCTAATCTTGATCTTGCTTCAAGAATTATCTATAGTGTTTCTTTAGGTGATAATACTAATATTTCTATAAGGACCAAATTCGATAATATTACTAAGGGTGGTTTATTCCAAGCACAATTCTCCGCTAATCAGAAGGGCTCAAGGGTTTCGATTTCCAATATTGATGATTCAGATTTTACTATTGTTGAAGATCATGAAATTCTAAATTATATTGATATTAATGCTACATTGAAGTCAAATTCTACCCTAGTTATTTTATCAAAAAAATCTTTCAACGGAAAACAAATAGATACTGCTGATTTTTTTGTAAAGGAGCTGAACATACCAGAGAAAGTTCTTCAAGATTTTGTTAACAACAATATAAAATTAATATTTGTTGATAGTCAGGAAGTCGAAAAGAAAGAAAATTCAAGCGGCGATGAGATATCATTTATTTCACAATACTTATTTTGGAAGCATGTTTATAATTATGATATAAACAAGGCAGTTCGTAATATCTGGGAATCATCATGCCCAGATAAGGAACTACCAGCCTCGTTTGTTGAAAAGACTATTCTTGATATAATTGATTCCAATGTTTTTGAAATTGATTTAAAAATCTTTAAAGATATAACTGCCGATTTAGAAGAGAATAATCAATTATTGATAAGTTATATTAATGAAACAGCATTCATTCCAAATCCAGCAGTGATTAAAGCACCCCCTAAAATTGATATTGATTCAATATTAGACGTCTCGAAGTTATTGACTTTTAAAGAAGCTTATAATACTAATGAAAGTTTGAGACCAGATTTACCTGTTAAGAACTTTGTTGTTAAGGTCAAGGAGAACAAGCGTATTACACCAACTGAGTATGATAGAAATATTTTCCATATTGAATTTGATATTACTGGTACTGGATTGAAATATGGTATTGGTGAAGCTTTAGGAATTCATGCCAGAAATAATGGTGATCAAGTTGAAGAATTCATTAATTTGTATGGTTTAAACAAAGATGATATTGTTTCTGTTCCTAACAAAGATGACGATTCTCTATATGAATTTAGAACAGTTTATCAAGCTTTTGTCGAGAATCTTGATCTATTTGGTAAACCGCCAAAGAGATTTTATGAAGGTTTGGTGGACCATGCCAAGGATGAGAATGAGAAGAAAAGACTGCAAGATTTAATTGACCCAGCAGGTGCAGTAGATCTAAAACGGTACCAAGATGTTGAGTTTTATTCTTATGCTGATATATTTGAATTATTCCCATCAGTTAGACCACCTCTAAAAGATTTAGTGGAATTAATTGCTCCTCTGAAGAGAAGAGAATATTCTATCGCTTCTTCACAGAAAGTCCATGAGAATGAAGTGCACTTACTTATTGTTGTTGTTGATTGGATCGATAACAGGGGCAGAAAAAGATATGGTCAGGCTTCTAAATACATCTCTGACTTACAAATTGGCTCTGAGTTGGTAGTTAGTGTAAAACCATCTGTCATGAAATTACCACCTAACCCTGAGCAGCCTGTCATAATGAGTGGGCTGGGTACCGGTTTAGCTCCTTTCAAAGCAATTATAGAGGAAAAGGTTTGGCAAAAACAACAAGGGTTAAATATTGGTGAGGTTTACTTATATTTAGGTTCAAGGCACAAGAGAGAGGAATATCTTTACGGTGAATTATGGGAAGCATACAAGGATGCGGGTGTTATAACTCATATCGGTGCTGCTTTTTCTAGAGATCAACCAGAGAAAATTTATATTCAAGATCGTATCAGAGAGAACATTAATGATCTAAAAACAGCCATGATTGATAAAAATGGTTACTTTTATTTATGTGGCCCAACTTGGCCTGTACCAGATATAACTAGTGTCTTACAAGATATTATTGCAGCTGATGCCAAAGACAAGGGTATTAAGGTTGATCTAACTGCTGCTATTGAAGAGTTAAAAGAAACTTCCAGATATATCCTAGAAGTGTACTAAAAGAAACTTTATATTGTGTATATATACTCTTTAAGTTTTATTTATAAAAAGTTTTTTATTATATTTACCGTTTTATAACAAAAATTTAATAATAAATTCATCAATTCTATGTGACTTATATGACATACACATATAAAGACAAACGGAAGATGTACTAAGTTGTTAATCTGATATATATATATATATATATATATATATATATAGTATTAAAAGTGAGTGTAATTATTGTAACGTTTATATTATTTTTAGATACAGATATTTATATGATAGTTTATAAATCAGCTAAGTAATCTAATCTTGAGTTTTTTGAGAACCTCTTAATAGACCAGTTCTTCTAGCAGCAATTAAACCAGCCTTTTGACCAGCAACAGCACCTCTGGATATAGTAGAAGCCTTACCAATATGTTGATGGTTACCACCACCATGAGGGTGATCAACTGGGTTCATGGCAACACCTCTAGTCTTTGGCCATGAGTTTCTCTTAACCTTGTACTTGTGGAAAGCACGACCAGCCTTTAATAATGGTTTGTCAACTCTACCACCACCGGCGATAACACCGATGACACCTCTGGCATCAGAAGAAATGATCTTCTTAGCACCAGAAGGTAATCTAACTCTAGTCTTGTTTTCATCAGTGTTGTGACCAATGACGATGACGTAGTTACCAGAAGCTCTGGCGATAGCACCTCTGTCACCTGGTCTTTCTTCGACATTGGAAATGATAGTACCTTCTGGGACGGAACCTAATGGTAAAACGTTACCGACGTTTAAGGAAGCCTTCTTACCGGCATAGATGAATTGACCAGTGTGGACACCTTCGTTGGCAATGAAGATTTCTTCTCTTAACTTGTACTTGTATGGGTCGCGGAAGACAACCTTAGCTAGAGGAGCACCTCTACCAGCATCGTGTATGATTTGCTTGACAACACCACGAATGTAACCGTGACGTTCAGCGTAATCTAAAGATCTTAACTTGGCAGCACCTTGTCTCAATCTTGTGTGAGATGTGAAGATGGAACCAGCACCCTTTCTTTGGTTACGAATGACTCTACCTATTCAAATAGTAAAATTGATATATAAAATTAATTTAAATTAAATCAAAAAAAATGAGCATGCTTTTTTTCAAAATAATAAAATAACAATACATAAATACAGTTGATGTTAGTATAACGATAAAATACGAGTAGATATTATCAAACCATTCTTCGAAATAACAACAATATTTTCATTTAGAACTAGATTCAGTGTTAGAATTAAAATTCAAGTGTCATATCCCATTTGTCCTGAAGTTGTCAACAAAATAGACTAGGTATATTGTCAAAATCATACATGCCAATACTGTCTCATGTATTACAATATTGCGAAATTCAATTTGCACGTTTCGAATTCTAATTTATTTTCTCATCTTTTTATAATGTTAATACGTTTATATGAATAAGTTACAACAAATAGTCGGCTTCAAAAAAATGTAATATTTTATCTTGCCAATTTATGTTCAATAATGTGTTTTTTTTTATCAAATTCTAGTCTATAATCCTTATGATTGGAGAGTATCCAGATTAATAAAAATATTTGCCATAAGTTTCTTCGAATTTTCTTGGTTTTGTATCTAATTTCATTGGTAGATTTAAATATTTTAACATACCCATTGTGACTTGATTTTACGTTCGGTTTCTTTAAAATGAAGACCCCAACAAGTAAAAAAAATTAACAAATATAAGAACTTTACATCTAAATATACATTAAAATATTCTAAAATAATACATGCTAAATTCAGATATATCTTAACATCTATTTAATAAAATTTTAGAACAATACAAGACTAAATTTAAACAGTGGTAGTTTAATCGTTGGAAGCTCTCAATAATGGAAAGAACTTCTAAAATGATATTGAACTATTAATTGCAGTCGATAATAAAAACGAAGCTATATTAATTTATTTTATTTTTTTTTTTCAGATGAGATTGAAAAATTATTGCGAAAAAAAAAAAATTGTTCATTGAAAAATTTCGAAAAATAATTCAAGAGAAGCAATATGTAAGAAGAAAGATGACTATATGAAATGTATATATGTAAGTATAAGATACTGTGTATTAGCTTGCTTAGTATGTGTGGGCCTGTATGTAGTTAATCTAAGTTTATATGGGGGGGCATTGCTACCGAAAACATTGTAAAAAAAAAATAACATTGCTTGAATTAAATGTACAAAACTTAAGAGACTTTGTACAACATTTAGCGTTGTTTCTTTTTTTGGTGATCAAACCGATTGGGCTTGAATAACACAAATAGAAGGTCCGGTATAAAACACAACCTCATAAAAAAGGATAGGACAGTTTGATCCAATATCCTCTTATGTACTGAAATTGACCTTTAAAAAGAGAGTGTACTACGAAAGCTTTGATAGATCATCTCAAGATGCTATTTGTATCTTAGTGCATTGTTTTTTTTATTATCAGCGAGACGTTTCCTAATAATATATGGGCACTTGTACTGTGTGGTCTTCAATAGTTTATAGAAAGAGTAACTACAACTTGAGTGAACAAAATGCAAAAGATAGTGTTGAATAAAGTATTACATTGAGATTTCTCCATAATAGCAACAGTTCAATTCGGCGTGTACACCCCTCGTGTGTCAGGTTTTACCTTTCCCAGTTCACAGTCATTATAGCTGATATAAATAATGGCAGTGAGCCAAAATACACACAACTGTTTCAACGGAGAACCATTATAAATTTTGGTCTCAAACAGTGGGGCAACGAATTAACAGTCATGTGATATTCAAAACAGTTTCATTTTTTATGATTTTTTAGTATGAGGGACTGACAATTGGGGGTGCGCTCACTGGGTTTTCTTAGTGAAAAAAGAACCACAAACTTCACTTTACTGATTGATCGCGATCGAGTCGCGCGCATGTTGTAGTTTTCGATCTCTTTTTGTAAATGTCCTGAAAAAAAAAAATATTAATAATAAGTGGTACTTCCATTTTGGGAAAAATACAGCTATTGGTGGTGTATGGGTGTAATATCTGTCGCAACAGTCACTGTAAAATATTGGTTATGAAACAATAGTAATTGGAGTTAATAATATATTCATATAACAAGCAAATACTAGAGTGGTTTTTGGATTTATATATTGAGAAGATGAACTGTCACACATTTATGCATATTGCACATTGCACTTTCCATATTACTTTGCATATGTACAATATCAACTCTTTCTCGTCAGAATGCATAGATATATGTATATGTAAAATACCATGATCATAGATATAGTCATGATCCTGTATTGATTTCGGTTATTAAGCAGTTGACTCATTTTAACATCACGATAGTTAAGAAACTAGTTTTTTTCTCTAATTTGTTGTGAAGCTATTGGGACTAACTCATCTCTAAATGTAATTAACTCTCCTTATCTCTTCTGTCCAACGATATTTTTTTGATCTAAGGATTATTATCTCTCTATACGCGCATTTCATATAGATCATTCTCCGTATTAAACTTGCCAGCTCTATAATTTTATCAACACTACTAACACATAATACCAAAATTTCATGATATTGATTATGTTAAGATGAGAAGTGTATTTTATGATTAAAACGTGTCAGTTAAAATAATCATCTTCAGATTAATTATTTTCATACACCAAAACTATTACAAAAACTACGACGAGAGTAGCACTATTGCTGAATATACCCACTTTCTCTCATATGGGGTGTTTGCCCAATTGCACATTTTTTTTATATTAAGGTAACTAAAAAAAAATTATCCCATAGTATACACATTTCCTTTAACTGGTATCTCAATTGATGTCTAGAAGATTGACTAAATTTCACTCCGTTGCACCAATTGATAATTTAACATCAAATAAAAATGGTTCGAACTCAAAATCTATCACAGGTGCAAGAGAGAAACAATTTCGTCTTCCTCATAATTCTTCAAAAAGGTATGAAGAGTTTAGAAATGATTCAAGAAGGAGAATTATAACATCGAAAGACTTCATCCCTGATTTCAAAGAAATACGAGATTCCAAAACAACGTCTCAAGATCACAACATAGCTCAAGTAAAACAAAAAGGTGCTGGACAAAGAGTAGACGTCTCGGGTAGCATTGAACTAATAAAAGAAGATAGTAATGATATATTAGTAGACCCCTATTCTAAAAGCTGCGTAATGACTTTTGTTTTCGATAGTACTGGCCCTAGATTTGATTTCAAATACAAACAAATGGACATTAATAATTTGCAACTATCTTCACAAAATGACTGTGAAGAAATTTTAACTGAAGATACTAATACAACCATGGCATTCAGATTAAATAAACCTAGAAAGTTGAAAATCAGTAAAAATGAAACTATAAGTGTAAAATCGATTATATTTGTGACAAATTTGAGTTATAAACAAAGGATTATAAAAATACGAAGAACATTGGCCATGTGTCTTCCAAAATTTAAACCAAAGAGGTTGACTATGTACAGTAATCAATCAGAATTGAAATTTAAATTGATATCTAACCATGATTCCAGAAATATAAATTCCAAATCTAGCTTTTTGAATAAAGGCTTTAAATCATTAGAAAGAAATAATAATCTTAAAAAGAGATCCATTGATGGGATGATAAATTCAGCAACTAAAATTAAAATAATGAAGGGTATCCCTGAAAAGGATGTAAACGATTTAAAAAATTCACAAGGCATTACTGAAACAGAAAATAAAGTGATAGAAAGAACTTCAAAGAGACCATCCAGAAGATCTTTAATCTTCAATAATAACACCAACGAAAATTCAGAAGAGGATGAAGTAGTGATAAATTTTGAGCCAAATTTAAATTATCGTTTTAAAGATAACGTTTCATATACTATTACAAATCAAGATTTTAAATCGCTGTTCAATAATGATTGGGTTAATGATACTATCATTGATTTTTTTATTAAATATTTTATTGAAACGAACTTATCTGACTCTGTAATTGATAACCGAATATATGTCCTGTCTTCCTTCTTTTATACCAAGTTAGTTAGCAATCAAGATGGGAGCATTTATCAGAATGTTAAGAAATGGGTAGAGAATTCAGATCTGTTTTCTAAAGATTATATTATCCTTCCAATAAACTCTAATTACCATTGGTTTGTTTGTATCATTACAGGATTGCCTGAATTTTTAGCATATGCTAGGAAGAAATCAGAACTAATAATGGAAACTCCTCCAATTATATATATCTGGACATTAGACTCCTTAAAACAAAGCCACGGTAAAGATATTGAATTTATCAAACAGTTTATAATCTCATATGCTGAAGACAAGCATTCAATATCAATTAGTAAGGATAGTATTAAAAGGAAGACTTGTTTGGTCCCTCGTCAACCTAACATGAATGATTGTGGTGTTCATGTCATTGATAATATAGATGCATTCTCGAAGAAACCTGAAGAAACTAAGGAATTCTGGTCTCGTGTAAAGACGGACAATGCCTTTAATCTCAAACAGGTGAATACATTTTTTAATAAGAATGACCGCAAGCATTCGAGGAAAAGGTTAAGAGAAGTACTACTTAAACTAAGAGATGAACAATTACAATTTTTAAATGACCACCCCAACCCAAAAATAGACAATGGTGACGATGAGGACGATGTCGAGATAATAGAAAACATTAATTAATATTAGAACATATTTGAATAAAAGTAATATGAACTACAAATTGTCTGGTATAATTACTGTGTTTCTATGGACCTTAATAAATTCAGTTATGATAAAAAAGTGAGCGATATTAAAGGCACTTTTACAGTTTACTGTCATCTGGAACACTTAAACTCTAGCGAATATTTAGCATGAAATTATATAAATGACTAATTAGTTACATTTATTTAATAGTATAATTTAGCATTTTTAACAAGGAAATAATAATCTTGTATTAAATTAGAAGGTTATTTGTTGATCTATAAAACTATGTCCTCTTTTGATAAAATACTCATATATGATTAAAAGTTAAGGGATATCGAATATTTAAGTTGTTTTGGAGCTGTGGTGAATTTCTTATAAAAATTTTCTTAAAACTTATAAAAAAAAACCTTTAATTTTGATCAAAATTCTTCAATAACCTGCCTCTTGCATAAATATCATCTTTGACATTTTGAACTGCGGTTCCAAACCAACTACGAGAAAATGAAACTATTTTCCAATACAAATAAGAAGTTATTATTACAACTGGAACTATATAAGTTGCATGTTGTATAACATTCCAATCTAGAAGGAACTCTGGAGACAGTCTTATATGCCATAAAAAGATGAATACAGCAGAATATGATGAATAATTTTCTGAATGTAACAAGTATTCCAAGGAAGCAGATAATAGCCAGAAGAAAACACAGGGTATTGTAGAATAGATTGTCATATCTAAATTCGCTCTCAACTCATTTAGTTGCGAGCTTATCATTGATCTAAAAGGAGAATCCTTCACTAAAATGAATAACTTGAAAAATCTTGCAGCATAGAGTGCAGAATATGCATTAATCATTTTTTTTGCTACTCCATCTTTTTCATAAGTATAATCATCTGGTATATATTTGAAGTTTGTCATTCTGGAAAACAACGAATAGAAAAATGGCGTTCTTGTAGCTACAATGTAATTGTGGCCGTTAATAAGTAACTGCTTATAATTAAACTCGAAGGACTTGAGATAAATGAAATATCCCACCATCACTAAAACCCAATAGACAGAGTATTTGAAGATAAAAGACTCAACTACCACATTTATCGTTTCACTGAAGTCAAATAAATTAAATTCAATGTCGTTCTCGTTCATTTGGTGTTGTACATCTTCTCTATCATTATCAATATTAGCATCAACAGGGACAATATGTTCTCTTAACTTTGTTCTGTAAAGGTCATAAAGATAAACTTTATCAACGATAATAGAGAGTATTATAGCACCAATTGGGACAAATACTAAATTCGTATGTGAATAATCCCAAGCTAAATATTGGTTTGAATTTTCGTTATTAAAAATGCTCTTAAATAAACCAAGAGCTTTGAAAGGTAGAATTAACACATATAGAAGGAAACCGCAGATGAACTCACTGGCAAGGCCTGATATTATTAATAAGAAAGATGCGAATATCCACAACATAACAATTAAGGTAATGTATCTTGCAGTAAAATTTGGAGGAACGTAAACAACAGTATATTCATCAAATTCTGTTGATTGTTCATCAAGATATCCAAATTCCCCAGCATTCTTTTTGTTACGTTCTATTATCTTATTTAAATTCAAAGGAATGATCAATTTATCATTTTTTGTTACTGGTACAAAAAGTGTTTGGACGTAATTCCTGGATATTATATCAGAAGAAGGAACACGGATTAACGACCCATCGGGGACAAAATATGCATGGACAGTTGTATTTTCTGTAAACAATGATTGTGCTTGTGGCAGGGTCTTAGGATTGGTAAATAATTCGGGATTTGACCACTTCGCTTTCTTTGCCATAAAAAATTTGTAGAAAACATTTCTGTAAATTATATAACCCCTTTCTGTTGGTGCGTTTTGACCAATGATAAATGAAGTCAGACGCAATTTCGATGAACTGATTTGAAATACCTTCTCCCAATATTTCCTTATATAATGTTTAACTGCAATTTTAGATTCCACTATTTTTTTAGCTAACAATGAGAATAGTAGTATTATCAATATTGATGGTGGATGTTCAGTTATTCCAGGTCTACCGCTAAGTATCGATGATTTTAATACGATCGGAAATAAAAATCTTTCATGGAAACCAAAACCGACTATGATAAATAAAGCATAAATAAACATAGACAATGACAGTCTAGACATCTGGATACTCATTGGGTTAATCAAAGAGTCGTGTAATATTTTTATATTTGGATCGTCTGGTGATCTTATAAAGAACAAAACACCAGGTCTAATAATATGATGACGGATCATCCCAATATATTTTGCAAACCAATACATATAAAGTGTTCCTAAGCACCAATATATGAATAGCACTATTAATGTCCAATATCTAAAAGTCTTTGGAACAATGATCCATTTATTTTGTTCTCCAAATAATGGGCAAATTAATGAGATGTCTAACATTAAACCTGCAGATATCGGGAAACCTACGATTTCTATGAAGAATAAGGTAAATACCTTGAAAGTACATTTGATGGCAAAAAAAATTTGAAACAAAAGACGTCTAGTTGAGGTTTTCATACCGTTCTCGCGACCATAGCCTCTTGATAATATATTTGGTGATGCACATGTAATTATCACTACAGTTAAATATGTTGTAGATGCAGGAATTGCTCTCACAAGAATTGAATATGGCATAGTTTTGTTTTTATAGCCGAAGTAATATTTAAAAAATTCATTTATAACGTTTTCATGCACCCACTCATGTACAATCTTGTAATACGACGACTTTTCGAAGAGGTACTCATTAATTAGTGATAACCTTCCAGCATTGAAAATAGTAGTTAAGCCTTTTATAATTATTTGTCCAACTGCAATATAAAATTTCAAAAATAGGACACCAAAAATAGAAGGAACATAGTATGATAAACATATGTATGTGCATGTTGTTAGTAGCCCAGTAAAAAAATATACTAAAATATTGTAAAAGCTAAATTTTATATTGATCAATAATGGCGCATTTTGGTTATCTTCATCATTCATATCGATTATTACAGGATTTTCCGGCTGGTCTTGACGTTCCATTACAGGCTGTACAAATTCTGCAGCTCTTGGAAACGGTAAATTATTATCTTCTACATTATTATCTTCACCATGTACCTCTTCGATGTCTTCGTTTCCATTAATGAAATCTATTCCTTGGGGTCTTTCGACAACAAATGGCTCCTGCTGTTCAACACCATTGTTTACTCTATTGTTTAGATGATTATCTAAAATATCATTAAATCTATTTTGAGCGTTTCTATTAATCAATTGTTCATGAATTGGTTCTTCGTAACCCATAAATTGTTCAAAATCACTTTCATCATCATTTTGGTTGTTATTGTCTTCTTCATGTAGTTGTTCTTCGAAATCACTATCAGTTGTGTTTTCTCCTTCGGAAGAAGTTGGATCCACATTAAACATATTATTGTTAGCATTCATCCGATTTTCTTCATCGATTTGTTCTTGTGCAGCTATATCTCCTTGTCTAACTCTTTCTTGTTCTTCCTCATCCTGTAACAATTCTTCATCTCTTTTTACTTCTCTGTCATTCTTTAATCTCATTAATTTTACAGCGTGTTCGATGGTTTCGTCATCCATCATTGGGAACCTTTCTTTTAATTGTTTTTTGAATAATTCATCTTTCGTAAATTGAGGACCGATTTTATGGAAAACCATTTTGCTAAAGACATTTTCTCTTACAATCATATCATATTGGAAATATAATGCAATATGGATGAGAAGAACTAATACAATTTGAATAGTAGAAAATTTAATGTTATTTAATATTTGTAAAAAATAGTCATTGTAAGTTACTAAAATGTGACTATCTTCAAATTCTTCTTTATTCACATAACCTAATAATAAGAACAACCAAAACTGATTTTCATCTGGTAATCTTCTATCTAGGATAACTGTGAAAATTTTACCGAAGATATTCCATGATAATGGTAAGCCTATGGCCAGAAGTGAGATACTGAATGCCATTAATATTGTTGATTTCAATCGATGTGAAAGTGAAATTATACTTTTCTTAAGAAGTAATAAAATAGGTATCTTCTGTGGCATATTATCTGCATAAATTGTTTTAAATTGCATTGGGTAGTGACAAATATCACAATTTATAGTAGCACCTGGTTTATTAATATTTACATGCTTCGAAGTTATCCATTCCAGTAAACAAGATTCATGGATATATTTTATTGAACCTTTACACTTACATGGATGGTATAAAGGGTTTTCTATCGAGCCTTCATCTTTACAGATACGACATGTCGCCTCACTTGGAACGGTATTCTGTTCATCAACTTTTACTGAATTCTGAATATTAGATAAATTCATTGAGTTTTTAGATAGTAGATTTTCATCCATGGTTGTTTATTGTGTTGTGGTTGATTTTTTTTTTTTAATTATTCTTTCTATAGTATGTATTATTAGGTCTGTTTATGTTTAATGGCTGTAGTATTTTTTAAAATTAAGTAATAAATTGGATGGGATAGGGGGTATACTTATAATTTTATTATCCTTTTGATTAAATTAAAAACAGACAAATCAAAAATCTTAACAGAAAACAAATTATTTTAAATGCAGAATATTATAGAATATAAATATTATCAATATCGTAAGTATCACAAAACTGATTTGCGAGTAACTGATTAAATGATAATAGAAATATTACAGTGGGAATGAAAAAAAAAATAAATCAATTTATCAAACTAACTAACCTAGTATTTGTTAGTAAAAATTTATATCTTATGATATAAAACCAAATATTATTCTTATGTATATAATATAATATGTCAACGGTAGGTTAATGATAAAATGCGACCTATTGAGATTCTATCCGTCAGTTAATAATGGTAAATAAACAAACTTAAAATTTCAAAAGGTAACTTAATTTAATGGCCTTATATCTAACAATTTGATTTCAAATGATTTTTGATATATTAATATTTAATAACTTAGTTTTATTATTCATTACGATTAACAAATTTGAATTATTACAAATAGTTTTTGTGTTAATTTTTTTGGATATTTTTCTTAAAGAATTAATTACCAGAATATTTTTTCAGCATTTTCTTCGAAATATCCCGATGAGCGCTAATTTCGAATTCGATTTCGGATTAATTTCTTGTCAATGAGAAGTTGAAGCTGTTTGTACGGCTGATTCTTATATAAATTCTTGATGATTTGATCATACTTAAAGATTGAAATTTTTCAATCGTTTATTTATTTCGAGTTTTATCAACACATCAAAATATTCAAAATAATGTGCAAACATGTTTAAATTGAATTGTCACTTGAACGACATTCTATTTTGTCTTTGGAATTATAATTATCTGAAAATCTTCATTTTGTTGTCTTATGGTTTATTTCTGCTTATAAAACAAAGACAAAAAAGAAAAAAAAAAAAGCAGTTAAGGGAGTTTGCTTGTTGTGTATTAGTACATTTGGAAAAGTATATAAAATATAATCATTTGCCGGTTATATGTTTTGTTTTAATTCTACAATATCTCTAGTCTTCTATAAATTTGAAAAAAATGATCTACTTAAATATATGTCAATATCTCTATATAATTGCCATGATAAAAAAGAAATTGTGTTATAAAGCATTTACTAGTGTGTAAATGTATTTAAGCATTGATTGTAATATATTGTCTCATTTTCATACAATTGATCATATAAGCTGTTTCATATTTGATAATTTGCAATAGAATTGAGTCTAAGCTATAACCCAAAATTGAAGTTTGGCAAAATTATATAAGTCAATGCTTTCAAATTCTAATGGAATATTAAAAGTAGTACAGATTTATCACTAGTTTGTGGTGTTATTGGCAAATCTCGTCAAAGAGTTATATCTTTGTCGACATGTTAAGATAATGCCCTCATATCGGAGGTTGGACCTGATAATATATTACAATTTCCTTAAATTACAAAAAAAAGAAAGCCCTGTAGGGGGCTCGAACCCCTAACCTTGTGATTAAGAGTCACACGCGCTACCGATTGCGCCAACAAGGCCTATTTTCTGGTGAATGTAATATAACGGGTGTTTGTATAATTTAGCTTTTCTTAGTCGATGTTAATATAAGTACTTGTTATAACTTATATTCAAGGTTCAGGTATATAAGTGCTTGTTATAACTTATATCTAGGTTCAATGTTTATTAGAAGCTTGGTTTTTTTCTATTTACATTATAAATAATTATATAAACTCATATGGAAGATAATTCAA